>SNVD02006195.1:0-24424 GCA_013180625.2 Boswellia sacra
CCCTATGGCATAAATACACGTGGGAGACAAGTGTGGAGGTTTTGTCAACCCCCGCCGAAAGTGTATCTCCATTTTCCATGCTTCACGTGGGAGACAAGTGTGTAGGTTTTGTCAAACCTCGCCGAAAGCATATCTCATTTTTTCAAAGCTTGGGGCGATAAATCTGCATCGAGCAACCCCCACCGAAAGTATGTCCCCATGTGTCAAAATTTGAGAGTTTTATGGGTGTATATATACATTCTGCATATTTTCATATGTCATTCCATAACCTGTCTTGTAATTGAAATGCATAATATCTAACGGGTCTTACACAAGATTAGAGCACTTGTAGAAATGGAGAAAACACCAATTCGGCGATTCCGCAATATATGCGTATTTTGCGGATCGCAAATTGGTAAAGATGGAGAGTTTACCACAGCAGCTCTTGATCTTGGTAGGACATTAGCTGCGAGGGGTATTCATTTGATTTATGGAGGGGGTAGTCTTGGGTTAATGGGTGTGTGTCGACAGCTGCATCCTTAGGAGGAAGCAAAGTTCTCGGCATTATCCCTAAACCATTAGCTGTACGAGATATCGTAGGCAACACCATGGGGGAAGAGTTACAGGTTTCTAGTATGCATGAGCTTATTGCACATATGGTCATTAAATCTGATGCATTTATAGCTTTGCCCGGTGGTTATGGTACGTTAGAGGAGATATTTCAAATCACTCTTGGGCACAGCTAAACATCCATCCATCGGAAACCCATTGGTTTGTTAAATGTCAATAATTTTTTTGATGTTTTGTTGTCTTTTCTTGATCAAGCAGTAGAAAAAAACTTCATCTCACAGTCAGCGAGGCAAATTCTGGTTACAGCTTCAACTGCAGGGGAGTTAATTGACAAATTACAAGCATTCGTCTATTCGCCTGATCCAACAATATCTCGGATAGATTGGTTTGGAGAAGGCAATAAGAGGCGTAAACTGGATTTAACACTCCATCTGTAATCTCTATCTACTGGTTTGCTTCATTTTCGTTTGTTTTCTCTTTATTGTATTTATTTGAGTTGAGTTTTTTTTTCAGGTTGTTTCTTTCACCCCAGGTAATATTTTCTAATCTTGGCTTTTAGAGTGGTGGCTTAAAAAGTTCAAGTTCTCTTGAAACGCATTCTGGATCTCTTCAATCCATAATGGCTGAATAAGGAGGCTAACTTCTACACTTTTTAGACCCATTCTAACTAACTTGTTTTTGTTTGCTGACTTGTTGAACTTTGTTATTTTATGAGTGAGTTTAGTTTTGCGTAATTTAGAGTTGTTATGTGTTTTTTTTATCTTTATCAGTTTTGATTCAAAAAAAAAAAACAATTGTGGAAAAACCTGAGAATGGCAGAATATGGGGTTTCTTAACTCTTGAAACGCATTCTCTCTCAATAAATCTGTAGTTTGTTTATTTCATGTTGTTTGAAGTGTCTTGTTTCTTGTTTTGTTCTTTCATAATAAAGGTATATAGGCTGGAAAACTTAAGTCTGCGGTCTACTGGTCCTAAGGATTGTTGAAATATACAATCTTGACTCAGGTGTAACAATGCCACGTACCTCTTTTCTTGCATTTTGTGGGTCAATGATAAGATCATGATTGAATTAAGAATAACTCTTGGAAAATGATAAATTATGCATGGATCTGTGTGCTTGAAATGTTTATTGGTTTTCGCTTTGCTTTTGATTCCTTGCGCAACATTGAGCACTGAGCTATTATCACTGAGTTATTTGTTCACTTAGAGAAAGTTTATGTAATTTAAATGTTTCTTCAGATTTCAATGAATTCTAGAACTTGTTTGATGGTCACTCGAGGCGAAATCCTAGACTGTGCAACATTAGGGAAATGATTTAGGCCATCTTTGGACCGTTTGAGCCTTAAGAGCCAACCTTGACTAAAATTGATCCCTAGTTACCCCTTTGAGCCTCTGTAAACCTTTTTCTTTGTTAACTCACTAAAAGATTTCCTAACCTTAATTGAATTTGTTCCAAACAGTTTATCCCTTACCTATGAGCATGTAAATCATTCGCAATTACATTTTGAGCTATGTTCTGGTTTTGGGAAGTTAGAGGAGGTTGGATTGTGCCATGAGCAATGCAAGTGAGTTTTATTATGTTTGTAAAAAAAAAAAAAAGAAAAAAAAAATCTGTACTTATCTTCCACGTACTTAAACATTGAGGACAATGTATTGTTTAAGTGTGGGGGAGTGCAATTGCAGTTAAAAAAAAAAAAAAGAAAAGAAAAGAAAAAAAAAGAGTTCTATACCCTTGGGTGTTCTTAAAAAGAATGAAACAACAAAGTGTGGGGGTGTAGTTTCTTTTGTTTTCTACAAAAAAAAAGAAGAAGAAGAGAAGAGAAAAAAAAAAAAGAAGATTGAGTGTTCTAAATAAGTTTGGGGGAGTAACCTGGTGAATTAAAATAAAGTTGTGTTATAGGGTTGAGCTCTACATAATCTTGAATGATTTATGTGTTTGTGGGTGATTTGAGCCAAATTATTATCCTTGATCATACCTTCACCCAAGCCAAACGTTACAAGCTTAATAAAGTCCTACTTGATCCTTGGTGTTGTGCATGTCTACATTAGTGGAGAGTGACTTGAAAAGCAGGCCTATGGAGTTCATTTATACACACATCTTCAATATTAAATATGATTCATTTTTATGCATAAACTCATCCGGGTTACAAGTGATTAGGTGAGAATGGCTCTACATACACACACTTGAGGAATTGAAGTGAAGCGAAACTAATCTTTGAGATAAAATTCTTGATCAAGTGCATATTTTGAAGTTTTCCTTGGGTTATAATTAAGTACAATCTTTGAGGCCTATTTGCAAGTTGAAGCATTTGTGTGTTTTAATTTTTCTGTTGATTCTGTTTCGGTTTAGTTTTGTTTCGTATCATTTTAGTTGCTCGAGGACTAGCAAAGTCTAAGTGTGGGGGAATTTGATAGGTGTCTATTTATGTATTACTTTTATATCAATTCGTCCATGTTTCTTTGCTATATTCCTTGGTATTTTTATGTTTTTGTGTGGTTTTGATGTTTGTAGGAGTTTTGGAGCAACTTGCACAAAAATGGAGTAAAACCCTTCATTTTCACCTCTGCTAGTCAACCATCTTCTCGGATTTAATTGTATTGATATACAATGAACCCGATGACATGTTATATACCGTTGGAAAGCTCTCGAAGTCTATTTTCTGGAGAAATTTACGGTTTATAAATCCATTCAGTGTACCAAAAGTTGTAATCAAAACAGTGTGAGATGTAAAGAAATATAATTCCACAAGTCACTGTAGCATGTATAATACAGGGCACTGTAGCAAGTCACTGTAGCAGAGTATTTAAACACATTTTAGGGTTTTATTTTGAAAACTTGAAGAGGGGAGAACGTGGTGGAGGCTAAAGCTCTGGAATTCTTTCATCTCTTGGAGTTCTTGAAGGAGAAAGGAAGCTTGGAAAGAGGAAGAACTACAATCCAAGAGAATTACATCAAATTTGCTAAGTTTTTCCCTTCCCTTTCATTTTCTGGAATGTCTCCATGTTGTATTGTATTTACCACGTTCTTAAACATGTGTAACTTAATCTGAATTGGTTGAGGGTGATTTCAAAGCCCCTGATATGGTTTTTGTAAGTTGATTGTGTAAGGAATTGTTATCCAATTCTCTAATTGAAGTTGCTTGTATTTTCCCATATCTAATGCTTATGATTGCTTGCTGATTGTATTTGGGTGGCCAACTGAATATAATCTGGATATTGTCTATTGCTAGACTAGAAATCTTGATCCGTAATTGTCTTGAATTTCTAATCATTAGTAGCAAAATTGTGATCAGAGATTGCAATTGGAGAATATCAACCTAAGTTAAATAATCCGAGCTTGTGTGTTTATTGCTTAGATCAACCTATCTTTCTTTTCATAATGCATCCATTTAATTAAATTTAGAGAGCTTGTTCTAGGTTGTTTAATGGATAGAGATTAAGTAAAGAGCCTATTTTATTTAACAACAAAGTAAGGAAAGATTGGGATAACAGAGCTTGTTGTTATCTACGGTTGATAACTTTTAATGGTGTAATTGGATGACAATTCTACAATTAATTTGCAAATTCATATCTTGTGGCAGAGAATGAACCCTTAACCAGGTTCCCTCATTGATTTTTCAATCCGTTTAAATTTGCATTGTGTTATTCTTCTTTTGCCTTTGCTTTAAGTTTAGTTAATCAACCAACAAAACCCCCCATTTATTCTGTTTTTACTTTCGAATAACAAATTCAATTAGAATCAATCCTCGTGGGAACGATATCTTACTCATCATTTTATTACTTGTGCGACTAGTATACTTGCTAGTTTCGAACGCATCAGTCAGAACCTCAGGAAAGAAGAAATACAAACACTAACAAAGTGATCAACACAATCTCTATAAATACAACAAAATAATCTATATATCATAAACAATTCAGTTAAAATACAAAAATCTAAAGTTAAAACTATTTTCTGACAACCAGTCAGCATATCCTTATCACTCGCCACAATTTCAAATAGCTTTTAACATCCTTTTAGTCTGTAATATTGTTGTTGGGTTGATAAAGCCAAATTGCAATATAGCTGAACTTCCTTCCATCGTCGCATAGAGATGACTACAATAACAAATACAATCAATGAATTCTTGATGATCAAATATTACAAAAGCAAATCATAAAATGAGTAGATGAATTTCAAAGTGCAACTGGAAACCCAAGTTTTGATATCAATGATATGATGCAAAATATTCCAAAGGTAAAACCCTTCCACTACTTCAAAGATATACTGCAAACATCTCTAGTTAAAAAACCACGAAACAAACTCCCAAATTTTCACAATGTGAAAGATCTCACAATCAAGTGGACAAGCAAGCAAGTTCTCATTTGATTGCATTACCATGAGTTAATGCCAAGAGACTAGCCATGCATCACCAAAAATGTGAAGTGAACTCAACTGATTCTTTTTGACAACAAAGAATTTAAGAATTAGAAAACCAAATGACTACCTAGAAATAAACGTCAACCTAATGCAGCTTATGATAGGACAATGCCTACCAGTAGAAATATTGAGATGACAACCAAAGAAAAGGTGCATTATAAATAAATTGGATTGCTTCATAGAAGCAAACAAAAAATGAAAATAGATATGTAAACTTAGGCAAGTACATGATTATAGAAAAAGTAGTTAATTCAATTTAAAGTACAAAAAGAAATAAAATTCCCCAAACTGCTCCACAATTTGAGGAAATTTCTTGACATGTCCAATGAATGTCTTGTAGTAAGATGAAAGAATCATAGAGCCAACCAAGAGAGAGAAGATAGAGATATAACTAAGCAAGCATGAGCTGACAAAGTCAGCTTGCAGTATAATATTTATAAAACAAGGACTTATTGGATTGTGCATCTTTTTACTTAGCCCAAAACTGACAAGAATCAAATTCACCAACACTGAAAATTGATGTAAGAGGAAAGATTCAGTACTAAGTCGAAATCAAAATTGATAATAAGTTCATAAGCATTAAAAATTCAACAAAAGAGATATGTCAAATCACAAGAAAAACTCACCACTGATCCACATATAGTAAGATAAGACAAAACTCTTCTTTGCCATTGGCAATAATTTCATTCCCTACATCTTGACAATTTTCAAATAAATAAATATCAAAAAGAAGCCAAGAGGAAAGATACATAATGCATAATCCAGGATACTAGTTAAAAAAATTTATACTAAAAACAAGAATGAGTTAAAGCATGAAAATTTTTTGAAGTGTAGAGCTAGCTACGACTTGCCTTCTCTTCTTTATGACTCTAACTTCCTTTTAGACCACACGTAACTTCGTTTCCAGTAACTTTCTATTGATCAAACATGAAAAGATATGATGGGAAGGTAAGTAACCGAAAAGCAACAGTATAAAGGACTTTAAGTACATGAAAAGGAAGTTTATAGGACAAGAAAAACCCCAATAGCCATTGAATTGTTATAGTAAAAGTAACCCAACTATTGACAAATGAACAAATATAAAGTTTAGAGCAAAGCAAAAGAGAAACATTAACCTCACAACTTTTCCAAATAGTTAGAAACTTTAAATCGAATTACCTACAAATTGGTTTCCTTTCAGTATCGATGAACATTGTAGCAAAAAGAAACACAAATAAATCAAAAGAAAGCTAGATTTGGAACCATGTAAATCTCATTGTTTGTTCCAAATTTGCTGCTAGGAGTACCGTGTAGCATCAGGGGGAAACCTCCAGGAATAAAGAAGTTATTTGTGTGTAAGTAATCCAACGTACTAGCAATTGGATGTCTTCTAAATTTTACAATAAATGAAATAAAAGGTACCCATAATTCCATTTAGTGCAGACGTACAAACCAATCCAAAGAATGACATATACTCCATCAAGTATAATTCCATTGGACCATCATGAGTAATCTATAATAAAAGCAAAGGTTGGGTTTTCGTCTGCAGTTGTTGGATGGTTTACTCGAAGTGTTTTAAATGCAAATTAGATAAAGGAAATGGTTCCCAAATATCTATTCCAAGTAATATCAATGACAATAAAAAAAAATTCCACAAGCAGTACCATATGAAAATTCTCAATTCTAGGCTTTCAACATAACAAATTTTCATTACTAATCAGGTTTAACAGTCAATATTCACATAATATAAAACATGCTTAAAAAAATTTGAAACTATTGAGCCACTAAAGAGTCGTTCAGCAACTGATACATAAGTGGCACTTTTAAGTACTTGAATATTAGAACAAAGACAAAAGAAATTGTCCACTAACAAACTTTGCTCCAGTATATACCAGAAATAATTGTTGATGGTCATTCTAATAAGAGAAAATTAAGGTTCAAGTAATAATATAAATGCAGCCCCAACATAAACATGTAAACTTTGAAAACTATTTTTCAGAGAGCTATTGAATTGAAATATAATGCAAATAAGAAACTAGTGACATTTTAGTTAACTAGTAATTGTTGATTAAATCCCTTTACAATGCACATACTGTTGCAAACTATAAAAAAATAAAAATAAAAATAAAAATTTAATAATATTGCAAACTATAAAAAAATATAAATAAAATTTAATCTAATTAAAGACTGCCAAAAGAAGATATAAAATGATATATTTTGGTCAAAAAGAGAGTTTCAATGAAAGACTTCTTTGATTAATTTCAAGAATCTGTTACCGTGAACAAATATTTTGTGGAGCCAATATCATATAAACAAATAGATATTATTAGGATAACAAATAAAAAAAATGAAGAAAAGAATAGACAAAATGGGTCATGTTTTGTTTATGTCTAAAAAAGGTTAGTTATTTATCTTAATAATCATGCAATCAATGCCGAATTATTAAATTAAGCTTGAAAGCCACTTCTCTTGCCGAAACGGGATCCTTATTAATTTATTGTACCTAAATCAATTCAATTCGAAAATTAATATATGTATCCACTTCCCTTGCTAGTGCTTGAAACACCAAGAATTGAACTTTCATTTATTTTCTTTGATTAAAGTGTTTTCTCCTTCAAATGATAACATACGTAAATATCTTTCTGCCAACGTTTGGCTTTTAGCCTCAACAATTAAATCACGCTGGCCCACCAAAGGCAATAATTTCACACTTTTACTTTTCTTGTTGAAGAAAATTATTATTCATACATCATTTCCTAGGATAAAGTAATTATAAAATAATTATATACCCTTAATCTCCACACAGCCCCTATATTATTTTAATTAAAAAGCCAAAGATTTTATAGATTTTTCAAAGGATAATAAGATAAACTATTTTGAACATTTTAAAATTTGATATAACATTATTTGAAAATAAATTTTCTATTATTTTGAGAAAACAACAAGAAAAAGGGGATAGAAGAGTAAACCTGGGAGGCGAAGATAGAGCGAGATTAGGAAAAGGAAGGGTAGAGGGGCAAGGGAAATTGCCAAAAAAGACAACTTTTGTTGGAGCTGATGGCCTTGACTCTTATGTAAAGCCTGAATCGCCATTATTCTTCTCTTCTATTGCATTCATTTAAATTGTTTTTGACTCAAGAGAGGGAACGTGTTATGATTCCTTCTTGTATGGATTGAAGGTGCTACCAATAGCTTAAGAAGAAAAATAAATAAATAAATAATATAAAGATTTGGATTTTGAAACAGCTAGAGAATAACTTGGTAGCGGATAGGGTAAAATTGAAGTGGGAAAAGCGAAATAAAAACGGGGAAACGCCAAATGAAAAGATGGAAAGGCAGGCCAAGGAATTTTATAATGTATTTTAAGTATTGGCAATTTCGTAATTAAGATATATACGAATAATGTCAAATAAATGAAAAAAGCGGGTTGACTTTTTCCAACTCTATCATATTTGACTCTTTCCAAAAAAACCCTCAAATATATTTAAGCTATTGTGTCAAATATTTAAAATTTTCTTGTAGTGTTGTTTTATGAAAGACTATAAGTTTATATTGTATTTTAATGTATAGACATAGATACTAAGTTAGTATATAACAATATATAACATTTACTAAGTCCAATACAAATGTAGAATTATATCTACCACTTGATATTTACCTATGGTGTATCAAGGAGTGGTTGAAAGCCTAGTTTTTTTACAACATGTATTTAAATATACATAGTAAATAAGTAGTAAACATGTTGTTGATTAGGAAGATTAATCATAAGCAAAGCATGTGGTAAATTGACTCTCATCCACCACTTGTATATGCACATGGTAGTTGTCTTATTTTAAGTTTTTTTATTAACCACAATACTATGGACGTTATTAATTATCATATCCACCACTTAAAAATGTAAGTGTATATTAACTTTATTAAAATTATAATTAACCACTATTATTTGCACATGGTAGATAACCTATTGTATAAGTTGTAAAAATTTAACATAATTTATTCTTTCTTGGTTGTTTATAATAATTTAATTTGTGCCAAATGAATTTTAATAAAACACACCCATATATATACTCAACAATAATAAAATTAACAAAAATACCAATTCTCATTTAGGTTAAAATTTTCTATAAGTATCACATAAACAATAAAGTATATAATATGTAGATTAAGACCAAATAAAAATCATAAAAAACTAAAGATAACATAAGGAAATTAAATACTACAATATCCTAAAAACTAAACAAATGATTACTTAAGCATCAAATGTTATGTAGATTTTGTTAGGTGTGATAGTTACTGTGTTACTATTTGTGGTACTGATTATGGTTGGCAAAAGGTAAAAACTATATCAAGTTTGTGTTGTATAAGTAAATATACCATCTAATGGGATGTAGTGGAGAAATTTATACTGCTTGTAGCACTTGATTTTGTTATGTGTAATTAGATGCAAGTGGCATCAGTTGTCATGTTTGAGGTGAGTGACATGGGACTTTGCAATTAAGATCTGTGCTTTGTAACATATGGAATCCACAACGAATGATTGTGATGCTGCAGATTAAATTGGCAAATATTGTTACAGTTATGGTTGCATTAGTATGGTGTGTATTCGACAATTTTAATCGTTGGTTAGGCTGTATTGCGTACGCATGCATTTCTTTAGATATCTAGATATATATATATATATATATTGCATGGATGAAGATTTATACCAATAGACTGTGTCCTAGTGAAATACATTATATATATATGTACACATACTATTTACAAAATTCATTACCAAACATGTAGCAATTTTGGAAAACATAATCATTACATTTTACATATCCATAACACTATTTTCATAATTCAATACTGAACACATCCATTCTTAAAAATATAACCATTACATTCTTAAAATACACTTAAAATTACTAATATTTTATAAAACTAAAATCAAAATGGGGAAGCAAAAACTGCATAATTAATTACATGCATGAGGCATATGTCATTGTTATCATGCAATCATCAAATACAAACAATAATATTAACCAAACTTAACAATAAGAAAGATAGATAGTTAACAATAAGAAAGATAGACTATCTAGCTAAAGTGATTGAAATAAGAGAGTATTGCGGTGTTGGCATATCTTTGGACAATGCAGCCTGCTTCCAAGTCAAACTTAGGAGGCCCTCAGAGATTGCATTACTACGCGTAGAAGTTATATTATGACTTCTCATCAACATCATAGTCTTGAATTAAACATGTGAATTGACTAACAAATACCGATAATATACGTATCGTTATAAACCCAAGATATCCAAGGATAATCGCACTCACACTTGGGACATCTATGGATGAATAACACTCTACAAACTTGATTGCTTGCACTAGTAATCACGTCAATATCTAGTATTAATACTTCACCTCTAACTCTTTAATTGAAAGAAGGCTTTGCAATTTGCAATGTCTTATATCACTCTCAACTAAGCTTTAAGTCTTTTGGTTTGTTAGCTAAGCCTTTGTAATCAAACCCAAAATATCCCAATACGATGGATTTGATTAACTTGACGAGAATTTACACAATAGAACAAAATAAAATTTGTTAATTTTGGTTCAGATAGAAAAATATATCAAATATATACATAAAGAGTTAGACTATAGTTAAATTATATATTGAAAATAATTTATAGCCGAATTTATATCTTAATTCTTTTATCGCAAATGACATGATAATTATTTATGATTATAAACTAATAAATTATATTATCATAAAATCAATAATAAGATAGAATTAGGAGTGGCAAAATGACCCAGCTAGGGGTGGGGCCCTAAAAACCTAGACTTCTAGAGCTGGGTAATTGCTTAGAAATTTAGGGAATAAAGCCAGGGACAGGGTGAAATTTTCAAACCCTAGTCTGTCCGGGGGCTGGGGCGAGGGACTATAGGCCCCGGATCTGGACTGGGGAAAAAACCCGAGATTTTGACCCAAGACCAACCCAAGAAAAATAAATCTCTAAAATAGAATATTAAAAAAAAAAGTCAGTTGTAGGAAGGACTTGAACCCATGACATGCTTCAAAGAAGCCATCCAGCAACACAACTACTAGTCTACAAGGTTTTTAGTGGTAAAATGCACTAGGAACAATATTAATACCATAAAAAAATTACTTTAAAAAAATAAAGCACCTAGGTTGTTCAACCCAGGTAATTACATAATCTGGCCCTAACCAAGGAAACCTAGACTCGGCCTCAAAAAAAAATTCTGGGCAATTTCCCTATTTCCCAGGGCTAGGGACAGAATTTTTGGCCGGGGTCGAGGCTAGGGACCCCCAACCCTAGCCCCGAGTACGGAATTTGCCACTCTTAGATAGAGCAAATCAATGTCACATCATTAAAAATAAAGAAATTATTGTATGTAAACTCAAGCCTTTTTTTATCCTCTAACCTCTCGCGAGTATTATAGTTATAGGAAATGAAACAAGCACTTGCTACGAGAGAATGATACAGTAGCTAAACATAACAGAGAGTATATATAAATAAATTTTCCCAAAATGGGCCACCAAAACATAAAGGCCTCATCAAAATTAAAGCCGATTATAAATGATGAGTGTTGTTATTGAAGCCCCACCAAATCTCTTTTTAAGCCTCTCCTGTGAAGATGAAATCGGGTTGGGTTAGGGGTGGGGATGCCATTCCCATCCCCGTCCCTATTTAAAATATCATTCCCTCTCCTATATTAATCCCCAATTTTTTAAATCGGTGATGGGGATAAGGAATTCCCAAAGCCAAAATGCATCCCCATCCCCAACCCCATTTACTTGTTAAAAATTTAAAATTTTAGCTTTCAAAATTTATACTTTGAAATAAAACATATTTTAAATTAAAACTATAAACCTCAAGCAACATACCTATAAATAAATATTAATAAATCTTTAGATGATCAACATCCTTAAAATAACAAAATATCAACATTCCATTATATGCACAAAAAATAACATTATTGTTCCAAAATGAAAATATATATCTCTCCCACATAACTATGCTTTCTTCTCAAAGATCTTCACTATCCTATAAAAAAAGTCAATTATTAGTTTAAATAAATAATAAAGATATATTTGCAAAAGTGTTAATAGAATTAGATAATTAGATAGAAACAATTACCTCGTCATTGTCAATAATACATAAAGAATGAGGATCATCATCAACATCTTTATCTTCATCAAAAGATGTGGAGCATCCAAAATTATTTGTAAAAGAGCCTAATTTGAAAAATATTATAAATTCAAACAAAGTAGCATGATAATTAAAAATAAATATAAAATGTTTAAATTAAAACAATTACCTCGCAAGTAAGCCCATAACCAACTATTAGAACACATCAAAGTCTGTATTGTTCTTAGATGAAGACTACTACGTCAATCGCTCAAAAATCTCCCACTAGTACTGAATGCAGACTTGGAGGCAACAGTAGACACTGGAAAAGCTAGAATATCTCTTGCAACCTCGACCAATATAGGGCACTTACTACCATTTGCTTTACACCAACTCAATATATCAAAATCATTTGTCATAGGCAAAACTTTTTCATCCAAGTAAGTATCAAACTCAGTTTTTGAAACCCCACTGTCACTAGATTTGGCAAACAATTCAAATTTAATCATGCGTTCAACTTTTCTACTAGAATTACTGATCGGTAGATGAGAAGATAAATGTGCTATTGAAGAAGCAACATGTTCAAAAGTCTCTTTATTCTTCTTTTTGGTCTCATACTCATTTACTAAATCCAAACAAAGTTTCCTAACTCTCTCAATATGGAAAGAAGCCTTTTCACCACCGAATATCATGGGAAAGTAGTGCTCAACCAATTTGATTTTATACCTAGTATCCAACATTGTTGCTATTGCCATTACTCCATGGATCACTTGCCAATATTTCTCACACTTTGATATCTTACTAGATGCCATTTTTTTTAAATTTCAAAATAAGAAGATTCAAGCCAATCAGATAATGACAATCTAATCTCACAAACTTGTAGAAAAAATAAATTAGTTGTAGGGTACTTACTCCCAGAGCACATTTCAGTGACTTTATAAAACAACTTCAAATTTTCCTCTAAGACCATGGCTAACTCCCAATCACTGTTAGCTGGCAAATTCCAAAATTTTGGATGGCATTGTTTCAAACGAGAGAAAACAGTTCTATATGTTATTGCACTAGTAAGCATTAGATATGTAGAGTTCAATCTTGTTTTACAATCAGGATGTAACTTTTTATTAGCAGAAATCTTTAATTTCTTCACAGCATCCTCAAATTTCTCAATTCTTTTTTGTGTTCCTGTCCAATATGCTACACATCCACGTATTCTGTCAATCCCTTCACCAATTATATCTAAACCAGCCTTTACAATCAAATTTAATATATGTGCAGAACAACGCATATGAAACAATGTCCCACCCAAAATTAGATCTTTAGAAGAAAGTTTCTCTAACAAATAAGTAACCATGAGATCATTAGTGCTACAATTATCAACAGTTAATGCGGACAACTTACGATCAATGTTCAAGTCCATCAAACACCGATATAACACCTCACAAAGCTGTTTAGCTGTATGCGAACAAGGCACGTATAAGAAACTAAAAGATTATATTAAAAATGATTATAAACAAATTTCTTACAATAATACAATCAAGAATCAATATGATGTTAACAAAAAGAAGTTAAAGAAATTGTGCCTCATTATACGACTTTGTAAAGCCCAAGAATCATCAATAAAATGTGTTGTCACTACCATGTATCCTCTTGTTTGATTGCTAGTTATCCACATATCAGTTGTAATTGCAATCCTACCCTTGTTGTTTGCAATCAACCTATTAAGCTTTTCCTTCTCAAGCTCATAGATTTGAAATATTTCATTTTTTATTGTTGACCAACACATTGGCTTGAATAATGGATTAAGAGATTTACAAACTCTTCTATCTTCATGTTCAACCACACTTATAGGATACTCATGCAAAATGACCATAGAAGCAATTTCCCTCTTTGTAACATCATGATCATAACTATATGCTTATAATGTGGTCTTTCCTTCATTTATTTTGGCCCCTTTCAAACAATATTGCTTAATGTCTTTTTTTATTTCTCTTAAGACAAGTTTTCAAGTGGTCATGCAAGTGTCTTGTCCCATCGGTAGCTCTTCCCACAAGTTTACTATTACAATAATTACATATGGCTTTCTCCTCACCATTAATTTTTTGCTTTTTGTAATGTTGCCATACAACAGATCGCAATGTTCCTTGTCTTGTCCCAACCTCTACTCTAATATCTCCAACTTCTTATTCATTTAATACCCTCTTAGTACCCTCTTATCTCTACTTCATCTACTAATTGTGGGGTGGACATCTTCAATCTAAAAATAACAAGAAAAAAAAAAGAAATTCAACATATTTTTTAAAATAAACTAAAATGGAAAATACATAATAATTCATTATTAATTACTTAAATAAATAACTTTAGATTTGTCTCATATTAAATTAGTAAGAAATTCATATGAATTTTCTACTAATAATTCACTTGTCCCAACTGCCAAAAACATGTCAAACCAAAAAGGAAAATAAAAATGCAAGCTTGCTTTTCTTATGCAAAACTTTGTGTGTGTGTGTGTGTGTGTGTGTGTGTGTGTGTGTGTGTGTGTGTGTGTGTGTGTGTGTGTGTGTGTGTGTGTGTGTGTGTGTGTGTGTGTGTGTGTGTGTGTGTGTGTGTGTGTGTGTGTGTGTGTGTGTGTGTGTGTGTGTGTGTGTGTGTGTGTGTGTGTGTGTGTGTGTGTGTGTATGTGTATGTGTGTGTGTAAAGAAAGAAAAAGGTGCACCCAGTTGTAACTTGTAAGATCACAATTTACAAGTGAAAAATTGATATATAATAAATAATTATTGTACCAAAACAAGAGATATTATAATGAGTGATAAAAAGTTTTATTTGAATATTTTAAACAAAAGCTTCCAGGCTATGTTTATTTTTTTCCCTTAGACCCCACCACTAGCCAACTTTGACTTTGTTTATCTATTTCACTTCAATCACTACAAGAAAAATGCTCATATTTGACGGTTTTTTACCGTCAAAGTCTTAAAAGCGCCACCAATAGCACCGCCAAATATAGTCAATTTGGCATATTTGGCGGTCACTCAATGTGTCAAATATGCTCCTGACTATATTTGGTGATTTTTGACAGCCAAGTATAATAGTTTTAAAAATTAAAAAATATATATATACTTAACGGTTTTTTACTGCCAAGTATAATAGTTTTAAAAATTAAAAAAATATATACTTGGGGATTTTTGACCGCCAAGTATAAATAATTTTAAAAATTAAAAAAAAATATACTCAGTTTTTAGCCGTTTAGGGTTAATTATGGGTATAAACAAATATGCACCATAATTCTTTGTTAATGCATTTTGCAGGCAAAGTTGAGGATATATTAATTATTGGGGATAAATTATCAAATTTGCCTCCTACCTTCAATCAAATAAAGGTGACAGGCACCCTTTTATCCTGTTAATTTTACTTCTACAGACAATCAGAGACTCTAATAAAAAATAACACAGATCATTAGTCCAACATCAAATATTGTGCCCAGTTTAGGCCTGTTGAGGCACACAAACATGTCATCACCCTCATCAGATAAACTCATACTCATCACCGAAACAATTCTAATAACTCACATTATTAAACTCCCCAATTTATTGTACAATGTCACATCAAAGATCTTAAAATCGGGAAGATTTTGGAGCTTACGATGTATCGGTTTTCCAGCTTCACTAAGCACTGTAACATGATTCTCCAAAGATGAAAGAAGTGATCTGCTCTTTATCTTAGTGTAACCCTGCAAAACAAAACATGTCATAAGTTAGGTATTTCTAATACACATAGTGTTCAATATGAAAAATTACTTCCTCAAAAAGATATATTACACAACACACATATCATTGATGCAAAACAAGAAGAAACCAAAAAAACTTACAGCAGCCTTAGCAAGTGCTTTTGCAAGCAGTTCTACTGCTGATAGACCTAAAGTGCTCAGTAGCTCTTCAGCAGCCGACTCAAAGACAGGAATTACACCGTAGTTCAATAGGTAGATAGATATTAAAAACATAGAGAACAATCATCTTAAGCATCTACAGGAACCAAGATAGTAAAGATACCTATCATAAACATTGGTTATTGTTTCAGCTGCTTCTACACCAACAGCTTTAGTAATATCAGCTGGCTGAGGAGCAGATATGTGCTCAAATTTCACACCAGATTCTCTTTCTATTTTGGATACATTTGACCTTCTAGGATCATAAAGCATTACAACTACTCCAGTATTGCTTGAAAAAATGATAATCCATCTAAGATCCCCAACAAACTTTGTACAACCAAATAAAATATATATGCTCTTAGTGAATTTAAAACAAAAAGAAAATGCCAAGTTCTCTCTGCACATACCTGCTCTTCCTGTACATCCAGATCGATGGATGTAGGCTTCTACATCACAAGGAGGTTCACACTAAAACATAAACATTAGTTAGTATATTCGCACATAAACATAGTATAAAGATTTCCAAGACACAAGGCACAAACTTGGATAATTAATAAACATCATTGATGTCTAATCCTCGTGCTGCCACATTTATGGCCACTAATGTCATGAACTTGCCTGACCGGAACCCAGAAAGTGTAACCTACAAGTAAAAGGTCATAATTCAACAAAGCAAGCAGAGTTAGTTAATAATAAACAAGAACTTGTCAAGAAATCGCCTTTTTTCTGGGTGTATTGCACAGAAGTACAAAAAGTGAGCACAAAAAATTTACCTCACGCTGAGACTGCTATATGTCCCCTTGTAAAGCCCGCGCTCCAAGCAAAAAATCAGCAAGTTGTGAAGCAGATTCCTTTGTCTTAGTGAAAATAATTGTGCGGCCTCCACTAAACTAGAAATAAAAAATTTAACATAAAGTAATCAATCCAATAAAGAATATATCATATAAAAATATACATTACTAAACTATAATTAACATTACAAACAACTAACCTGCTATAACAATGAATGATATCAGGAATAACTTGAGATCTCGTTGTACTAGTACAGGGAACAACAATATGCTTGACTAGCCTTCATTTTCTCATTGCCGACAAGATCTATAGTTTTCTTATTTGGTTTAAGGAACTTAGAAGCAATCTAGCAATTCAAAGACAAGTTTTAGTTATTGAAGGACAAAAGAGGTAGACATGACATCTGTTATAACAGTACACATATATCATCAGAGATGATTTTAATATTCAGAAATCAATCTAAACACATTAAACAGATTAAAATCTGGTCACAAATTAGGAAGACATGCAGAAGTGAGCATTCAGATAAAGCTTATAGCACTCCCCTCATAATGAGTTATAAGTACATTAACATCAAATTATTTAGACAAACCTGGCAATGAGCACTACTTTTCTGAATTTCTTTCATAATCCTCAATGAGTCATCTTTGAATCCATCCTGCACATTAAGAATCTTAGAAGGAAACAATGATAAAGCATGCTAGAATCTCTAAAACTTTTCTGAAAAAAGTAATTACCAATAATATAGTATCTAGAATCAGAAAGTCTGTCCCACTCCTTGTGAAATAAGAAAATAAACACATAATTTTATCGAAAACCAGAATAACCACATAGTCAGGATAATGGGATTACCACATCAAGCTGTGATCAGCTTCATCAAAAACAAGAATCCTCATAAAACTGACACTTAATTTCTTTGCTGACATCCATTTTTTGATTGTACTAGGAGTGCCAATTACAATTTGTGTTGTAATTGGTGGACTCTTTGAAATTGGAATGAAGTTGGTGGAGTCCATTGGCACAGCAAATTCTGAATTTATACCTGTATGTTTCCCCATCTTCCGCAGAACTTCCAAATTCTACAAAATTAATTTACAGCAATTAAAATCAAGGTATAAAAAAGTATTTTGTAGATTATAACAGCTTAAAAGCAAATGTTTAAGAAACGGATCTGAATAATTAATGAGGAGTTTATTTGTATTTCCAAGGGAAACAACGAAACAATTATCACCTTAAAACAATCTAACAAACAAATATATACAACATCAACAACTAAACCAGAAGAAAAAGAGGAAAAATCTAACCTGAATAGCCAATTCCCTTGTAGGACAGATGCAAAGAGCTTGAGGTGCCTTGAGGTTTGGATCAACCCGACTCAACATGCCAAGCACAAAACAAGTGGTCTTCCCAAAGCCATTGTCGGCCTGAGCTATCAAATTCTTGTAAACACTTACCACTCAATTCGCTGATGAATTCTGCAATAGGTCCCAAAGATAAATAGCTGGGCATTTTCAAGGAACTCATCTCTCAATGGCACAGTAGAAAAGTTGCCTTCTTCTACTCATTTGCCGAGGAAGGGATCATTCACATATAAGGTTAGGACAATCTGAAACCTAAGCTTCAGGCTAACAATTTAGCAGCCACTTAAAAAAAAATTTAGGTGCAGAAAAAGAGATAATTTTAGCAGCTAATACTCAGTACTTTAATGTAGATACAAATATAGAAAACTTACTTCTTCACACTCCCTTATCTTCTTTTGTGCCCCATCGAAGTCATAATTGACATACACACATGCCAAAAACTCTGTAATGGGATCTTTGTAAGAGTACTGTTCTTGCTGAATAACCTTAATAAAATCTTTGAATTGCAGTCTCCTCCTTTTGTTGACAATGAATGCAGTGGCTAAGTAACGTAAGAGATGGGGAGCATTGGTTTGAATGGCATTCAGATACCTGAAATTTAAAATTCCCATCTTAGATTACATGGAAAAAAATAAAAACAAAAACAAGAAACAGAGCAGCAGATAAAACATCATGGTTTCACTTTGCTTCCAAGAGAAAAGTACAAATGACATACTTATCTTGATTAAAGAGGTCAATGATCTGTGTTCTTCCATTATCATGATTGAAAAATATGAAGAGACTCCAATGCATCAGCCATATTCTACTTTGCATTTGACTCAAAGGTGATGTGAAACTCTGTAACAAAAACAATCCATTGTTATACAACTTAAACTGAAACAAACAAAAGGGTTTTATGATATAAAAATAAAAAACAATAATTAAAGAAAGACCTTTGAATCATCAACTTTTTCTTTCAATTGATTAAGTTCTTCAAGAGCGATGTCCCAGTCTGCATTAATATCTCAGCTGCCAACTTTCCCCATAGTGCACTCAGTCTTCTTTCAATGTTTGTGCACAAAGCCCTGTACTGATACAGATAGTTGGCAGCGCCAGAGTAGTTCCCACACTCAAAGTAAAATTTGGCATACTGATATAATGCCTCTATCTGGTCTGGATCAATCTATGCAAAACAAAAGCGATAATACACGAAACAAGTTAATCTACGTACAAAGGAAAATGCACATTTACTGCCACATTAAAACAAAAAGTTAACACTTCAACCCCAATAGCTTAACACCATTACTAAGCAAATCATGAAACTCCTCCTAATATTCACAGATGCCAAGACTAAAACAAAAGTCTGCCAACTAGGACCAATTTTGTCTGCTCCTTAGAAGACACAGAAATCCTTAAAAAAATGTTACTTCACCAATTCAGATAACTTTTTTTTTTAATACTAGAAACATCAAAAGTCCATACAATGATAAGCATAAGCACAAGTGTACCACACTCAGGCAAAACAATGTGCAAAATTCTTCAACCTTACAAAGAATTACCAAACCCTAACATTGTATAAACTAGAAATTAAATCCAACAACAACAACCCAGTAATACATTGAGCAATTCTAAAGCGTTACCCACTAGTTTGGCCTCATTAAATAAAATAAAGCTGAAACACAACCAGAAGATAACAACCCACCTAATAGTAAACATCCAAAAAAAAAATCTTTTGATTTCTATTTTGCTTCTTGCACTGAAAAAAAAACTTCTTACAAATAATAAACAAAATAACGAATTTTTACCATACCCATGAAAGCAGAAACTAATAAATTCACAAAAAGTACACAAATTTCCCATCTAATCATTTTTAAAAAAACCCAGAAAAAAATTAAGAAAAAAGAACCTGGTAGCGTTCGTTGAGCATCTACAAATTGTAATGTTTATCAGCCCTCAACTCTTGGACGGCACTAGCATTCTACAAGAAGGAGACAAGGGGGGTAGCGGCCTCCTCCAAGGCCTTCAATCTGGCAATAACCTCAGCCCTCCGATCGATCATCTCCTGAGGGACGTCGTCAGTGCAGTAGAGGCTCTTGTGGATGTCCATGGCGTAGTCGACCATGTTGGTCTTGTTGAGCAACTCGATCTTGGACTTAAGGATCTGCTCATCAGGGTAGAGCTGGCTCTCCTGGAGGAACTCAAGGAGAGGGAAGACTAAGTGGCGGTCGAGGTTGGGAGCGATGCGCTGCGTCAAGTCGTAGCTCGCCATGGTTATGGCTCTATCGGCTACTGAAGAGTGCAAGACAACTAATAACTATCTCTTCTAAGAGGCGAGGCTGCTAGAGGCCCGGGGCTTCTAGACTGCTGGAGTCGGCGAGGCTGGAGTCGACGAATCGCGGAGGAGGTGTTGCGGCACTGGAGAGAACGAGAGAGAGAAGGCTTAGGTTAGGTTTTAGGTAATTAGGGTTTTGGAAATTATTTTGTTTATATGGTTTAGTAAAATTACGTGAATTTTTAATATATTATACATAATCACCCCTAAAAATTATTTCTAAGTTTAAATATTTTATTTGTTTACATATGTATCCTAATTACTTGTTAATTACTTGTCACACTTGTCACTATCTAAAAATGTGAGAAATATTAATCAAAACAATAAGTGACAAGTATGAAAAAATATGGGTTTGACTTCCAAATCAATGTTATATTCCTCACTTTTAAAAAAAATAAATAAAAAAATGCAAAGCGACAAATATGTGAAAATTTCTTGTAGTGAATCTTCAACCCCACTAGCTTGTTTACTTAATTTTATATTAAAACATAATTAAATATATAAATATATCATGTTTTACTTGCACGATGCAGCTCCTTAGCAATCATGAAGCAATTAACTATATTAAAAATAAAATCTACTGTTTGATTTCTTTATTCAATTGAAATTCAATTCAGTTCGGCTTTTAGTACTAATCAATGATATAATATTTAACTTTTTTCCTTGAGCCTATTGCTTTTATCAATTAAATATTTTATGTTGTACTATATTTAATCTATAAAGGTATGGTCACAGGAGTTTAATTAATGAAACAGTAAGTAGAAAAGCACAATGTCATGTACAATTGAGAACCTGAAATTGAGAATGCCGAAGAAGCTAGATCATGAGATGCTATTCATCCACTTCTTGACTCTTCCTCATCCAATCCTACGAGACTTATTTCTTCCTCTCTCACAGATGACTGTGCAAAACAGTAGCAATAATATCACAATTCATGAATGGAAAACAAATCATTGTGTGCATGCTAGGGTTTTTATTGTTTGTTAGCAAAATAAGGCAAAAAAAGGTGGGCTAGGTTGGGCTTAGGTTTTATTAAAGTAGGCTGGACATTAAGTTTTATAAGAGAGGTGATAGGTGTCTATTTATGTATTACTTTTATATCAATTCGTCCATGTTTCTTTGCTATATTCCGTGGTATTTTTATGTTTTTGTGTGTTTTGATGTTTGTAGGAGTTTTGGAGCAACTTGCACAAAAATGGAGTAAAACCCTTCATTTTCACCTCTGCTAGTCAGTGATCTTCTCGGATTTAATTGTATTGATATACAATGAACCCGACGACATATTATATACCGTTGGAAAGCTCTCGAAGTCTATTTTCTGGAGAAATTTACGGTTTATAAATCCATTCAGTGTACCAAAAGTTCTAATCAAAACAGTGTGAGATGTATAGAAATATAATTCCACAAGTCACTGTAGCATGTATAATACGGGGCACTGTAGCAATTCACTGTAGCAGAGTATTTAAACACATTTTAGGGTTTTATTTTGATAACTGGAGGAGGGGAGAACGTGGTGGAGGCTGCAGCTCTGGAATTCTTTCATCTCATGGAGTTCTTGAAGGAGAAATGAAGCTTAGAAAGAGGAAGAACTACAATCCAAAGAGAATTACATCAAATTTGCTAAGTTTTTCCCTTCCCTTTCATTTTCTGGAATGTCTCCATGTTGTATTGTATTTACCACGTTCTTAAACATGTGTAACTGAATCTGAATTGGTTGAAGGTGATTTCAAAGCCCCTGATATGGTTTTTGTAAGTTGATTGTGTAAGGAATTGTTATCCAATTCTCTAATTGAAGTTGCTTGTATTCTCCCATATTTAATGCTTATTATTTCTTGCTGATTGTATTTGAGTGGCCAACTGAATATAATCTGGTTGTGATTTATTGCTAGACTAGAAATCTAGATCCGTAATTGTCTTGAATTTCTAATCATTAGTAGCAAAATTGTGATCAGAGATTACAATTGGAGAATATAACCTAAGTTAAATAATCCGAGCTTGTGTGTTTTTTTCTTAGATCAACCTATCTTTCTTATCATAATGCATCCATTGAATTAAACTCAGAGAGCTTGTTCTAGGTTGTTTAATGGATAGAGATTAAATAAAGAGCTTGTTTTATTTTACAACAAAGTAAGGAAAGATTGGGGTAATAGAGCTTGTTATTATCTACGGTTGATAACTTCAATGCTGTAATTAGATGACAATTCTACAATTAATTCCAAATCCATATCTTGTGGTAGAGAAGGATCCCTTAACCAGCTTTCTCCCATTGATTTTTCATTCAAATTTACTTTCTGTTTTTTATTCTTTACTTGCATTCTTATTTCATTTAGTAAAGCATTCAACAAAAATCCCCCCCTGTTTAGTTTATTGTTGCTGGAAATAACAAATTCAATTAGAATCAATCCTCGTGGGAAAGATATCTTACTTATCACTTTATTACTTGTGCGACTAGTATACTTGCTAGTTTCGAACGCATCAAGTTTTTGGCGCCGTTGCCGGGGATTGATTTTCTAATCGATTTGTTATTCTGTTTTCATTGTTGATTCATATTTTCTTTGTTTTTCTTTTCTGATTGTTTGTGTTTAGACAACATGGCAGTAAACTTCTATCAATTCAGTAGCGGATTTGAGCATCTCTGAGCTAACCTCTCTTATGGAAAACATGGCTGTAGGAGATATGCAAAAATCTTATGAATGTGGGATATATTCTGCGATGGAGCATCCAATCGACATGTATCCAACTTTACAAGAAGAATATATGGAACAAGCCAATGCCATGGGTGGATTTCCAGGACAAACGAGGCAATGTTATTATCCTTTCTCTAGCACTTACAATGCTGGATGGGAAGATCAACATAATTTCAGTTACTGGAATCCTCAACCAATCACTCCAAATGTGATACCAAATCGGCCACAAGGTTTCAATCAACCTAGAGTGCAGCAACCTTTTCAAATGCAAACCACCACGCAAATTGCCACATGCCAGCACCGCAACCAGCTTCCACAAAAATCAGGTATTCTCTCCAGGACATTGTTAATGCCTTGCCACTAACACATGCAATTCCAGCAGAAACTGGGGCGAAGTGATCCAAAACTTGGCACATCAAAGGACAAATTACCACTAGCATGAGCAAATTCGAGGGCCAATGCTTAGAAGAAATTATCGTTGTCAAATCGGATTGATCAATCCAGAGGAGGAATTCTTGTGCGATATACTTGCAAAATGACAGAGCTAATTTGATTTGGCCGTTGCGGCAAAGAAATCACAAACTGATGAAGGAGATGACACCACTTCCACCATGAACAAAACACTGACTTCTTAGGTAATTCCTATAACTCCCATTCCTTCATATGTTTCTCCTCCACTTTTTCCTAGTAGATTTACAAAATCGAAGGAGTAACAAGAACAAGAAATCCTGGAAACTTCTCACAAAATCGAGGTAAATATACCACTTCTGGATGCTATCGGGCAACTACCTCATTATACAAAATGTCTCAAGGAGTTATGCACCAGCAAAAGAAAGTTAAAAAGAAATGAGAAAGTAAGTGTGGGGGAAGATGTTTCAGCTATATTGCAAAGAAAAATTCCTCCAAAGTACAAAGATCCAGGTACGTTCACCATGCCATGCACCATTGGTAAAACCAAGTTTGAAAGAGTTATGTTAGTTTTAGAAGCATCTATTAACATCATACCATATTCTATTTATGCTTCTTTAAATCTTGGACCGTTTTTGCAAAATACTCACGTTAGTTACCATTCATCAGTTTGTTTAATCATTTTTTTAATGCATTATCACAAAACAGAGTTGTGGAAGATGTGCTTGTGCAGGTGAATCAATTGGTTTTTCCAGCAGACTTCTATGTCCTTAAAATAGAGGATGAGACATCTCCTAATCCAACACCGATTCTTTTAGGGAGGCCATTCTCGAAAACTGCTAGAATCAATATTGATGTTCATTATGGCAC
>SNVD02006197.1:0-23920 GCA_013180625.2 Boswellia sacra
AGCATTTGATCAATGAATGGCAAAGGAAAGTGATCCTTGCGAGTTGCTGAATTAAGCTTTCGATAATCAATACAAACTTACCAGCCGGTTTGGATACAAGTGGGAACTAGCTCATTATTGTCATTCTTAACTACCGTAACACCAGATTTCTTCAGAACAACTTGGACTAGACTCACCCACTTGCTGTCCGAAATTGGATAAATCACACCCACCTCTAACAATTTCAGGATTTCTTTCTTGACAACTTCCATCATGGGAGGATTCAACCTCCGCTGTGCTTCTCTAGTGGGCTTGGATCCCTTTTCTAACAAGATGCGGTGCATGCATACGGCTGGACTAATACCTTTGATGTCAGCGACTGTCCACCCAATAGCCGTTTTGTGATCTCGGAGACCACTTCGGGTTACGGAATGATGTTCTTCTTCTGTAATGGTGCCCTAACGACCCTGATGCTATTAATGACTGGGCGCAAAGATACTTTACTTCACCTAGGAATACATGCTTCAAATGATCTGGAAGAGGCTTAAGCTCCAAGGCAGGTGCTTTCATCACGGACGGTAGAAGTTTCTCATTAGATAAAGGCAATTCAATGTACGAAACATCATACCTGTTTGTGGTGATAGCTATAGTCTCATCCAAGCTTTCCACAGCTTCTTCCACTTCTTTAGACACTTGTATCAACTTCCTCGATTCTCTGGAATTTTCTGCCCCAATGTGCTCACTAATGGCTACTTCCAATGCATCCTTGCGAGTAAACTCAAAAAGTTGTTGTGCCAAAGAATCAATAACATCAACATGCAAAAAACTAGAATGCAAGGTCACATAGGCCGTACCTCATGACTTCCAAAATATTGAAACGAATCAGAAGCTCTCGACCATCAAACTCCTATGCGTGAGAGTGCCAATCATAGAACATACAATCTTCGTTCCGAGCATGGTTCAAGAATGCGCCTCCCCAAAAGAATCCGAGTGTCAGTGGATTGGTGAGATGTCCTCATCCTCCATTTCCAGAATCATAAGAACCTAGTCTGCTTTTACAAAAACCAATTGATTCACATGCACAAGCACATCTTCCACAACTCTTTTGGGATATGCATTAAAATGATCAGCAAGTTGAATGGTAATACCAGTTTTCGCAAAAGGTCCAAGATTTAAAGAAGCATAATAGAATATGGCATGACATTAATAGATGCTCCTAAATCTAACATAGCTCTTTCAAACTTGGTATTACCAATAGTGCATGGAATGGTGAAAGTACCTGGATCTTTGCATTTCGTAGGAATTTTTCTTTGCAATACAGCTGAAACATTTTCCCCCACACTTACCTTCTCATTTCCTTTCAACTTCCTCTTGTTGGTGCATAACTCTTTGAGAAATTTTGCATAACGAGGCACTTGCTTGATAGCTTCCAGAAGTGGTATGTTTACCTTGATCTTGCGAAAAGTTTCCAGGATTTCTTGTTCTTGTTCCTCCTTCCTTGATTTTGCAAATCTGCTAGGAAAAGGTGGAGCAGTAACATATGAAGGAATATGGGTTTTAGGATTTACCTTAGAAGATGATGTTTTATTCATGGTGGGAGTGGTGTCATCCCCTTCATCAGTTTGTGATTTCTTTGGTGGAATCTCTAATTGCTTCCCACTTCTCAAAGTTACAGCACTAGAATTCTCTCTTGGATTGATCACCGGCTGAGAAGGTAATTTTCCTGAGCTTTGACTCTCAAATTTGCTCATGTTAGTGGCCAATTGTCCCATTTGATTTTCCAGGTTTTGGATACTTGCCCTAGTTTCCTGCTGAAATTGCATTGTGTTAGTGGCAAGTGCTTTAACAAGATCCTGGAGGGACATACCTGAATTTTGTGGAGCTGGTTGTGGTTGTGCTTGAAATGGTTGCTGCACCCTTGGTTGATTGAAACCTGGTGGTCGATTTGGTATGGCATTTGGGGCAATTGGTTGATGATTCCCATATCTTAAATTAGGGTGATCTCTCCATCCAGCATTGTAAGTATTGGAGAAAGGGTCATACCTTTGCCTTGGTTGTCCTGGAAATCCACCCATGGCATTGGCTTGTTCTGTATTTCCTTCTTGCAAAGTTGGACACATGTCAGTTGGATGGTCCATGGCAGAACATACCCCACATGCATAAGAGTGCTGCATATGTCCTACAGCCATTTTTTTTACAAGAGAGGTAAGTTCACAAAGTTGTTGTTCAATGTTTGAAGTACTTACCTCATTTACTCTTTTTGGTAGTTGTGGCTCAAATTGACTGCTGAATTGTGGGGAGTTCGCTGCCATGTCACTAATCAAACGTCTTGCCACGTTCGGTGTTTTATTAACTAGTGCTCCACCACTAGCAGCATTAATGATACTCCTTTCCATGGGTAGGAGACCCTCATAGAAATATTGAATTAGGAGTCCATCACTAATTTGGTGGTTTGGACAGCTAGCAAATAACCT
Source organism: Boswellia sacra (assembly GCA_013180625.2). Taxonomy (NCBI): domain Eukaryota; kingdom Viridiplantae; phylum Streptophyta; class Magnoliopsida; order Sapindales; family Burseraceae; genus Boswellia; species Boswellia sacra. The sequence goes on from SNVD02006197.1 coordinate 2,454, forward strand.
TTTAAATCTTTCCCAATATTCATGAAGTGATTCTCCATTGTGTTGTCGAATGCCACTAAGATCTTTTCTAATATTTGTAACTTTCGAGGCTGGAAAGTATTTCTCCAAAAAGAGTTTACTCATCTCATTCCAAGTGGTAATGGTACATGGTGGTAGATAGTATAGCCAATCTTTTGCCGAATCTGCTAATGAGAATGGGAAAGCTCTCAATTTAATTTGCTCTTCAGAAACGTTGGTTGGCTTCATACTTGAGCATACCACATGAAATTCTTTGAGGTGTTTGTTCGGATCCTCTCTTGCAAAACCATGAAATGTAGGCAAGAGATGAATCAGTCCAGATTTAAGTTCAAAATCTATCTCAGAATTGGTGCTTATGCATAGCGGTTGTTGATCAATAATTGGGGCCGCTAACTCCTTAAGAGTCTGATCGTTTTCCATCGCCATTGCTTCCGATTCAGATTTGATTGAACTGCAAGAAGATGGGAGGGAAGTATGTCGTGCAAGGTCAAATTCTGGAGGTGGAGTTAAAATTAACAGATTTAGCCTTAAATTCGAGGATTGGAGAAACTCCTTAATTCTCTTAAGTCGTTGATCCGCTTCTACCTCGGACATAAAAGCCTAAACACAAACAATCAGGAAATAACAATCAAGAATCAGTAGTAAAAACGGAATAACAAATTGATTAGAAAATCAATCCCCGGCAACGGCGCCAAAAACTTGATGCGTTCGGAACTAGCAAGTATACTAGTCGCACAAGTAATAAAGTGATAAGTAGATATCGTTCCCACGAGGATTGATTCTAATTGAATTTGTTATTTCCAGCAACAATAAACTAAACAGGGGGTGTTTTTGTTGAATGATTTACTAAATGAAATAAGAATGCAAGTAAAGAATAACAAAACAGAAAGTAAATTTGAATGAAAAATCAATGGGAGACACTTGGTTAAGAGTTCATTCTCTGCCACAAGATATGAATTTGTGAATTAAAATAGAATTGTAATCCAATTACAGCATTGAAGTTATCAACCGTAGATAACAACAAGCTCTGTTATCCCAATCTTTCCTTACTTTGTTGTTAAATAAAACAGGCTCTTATTTAATCTCTATCCATTAAACAACTTAGAACAATCTCTCTAAATTTAATTCAATGGATGCATTACGATAAGAAAGATAGGTTGATCTAAGCAATAAACACACAAGCTCGGATTATTTAACTTAGGTTATATTCTCCAATTGCAATCTCTGATCACAATTTTGCTACTAATGATTAGAAATTCAAGACAATTTACGGATCAAGATTTCTAGTCTAGCAATAGACAATATCTGATGACGTTCGAAAATAGAAGTATACTAGGTCGCACAAGTAATAAAGTGATAAGTAAGATATCGTTCCCATGAGGATTGATTCTAATTGAAATTGTTATTTCCAGCAACAATAAACTAAACAGGGGGGATTTTTGTTGAATGATTTACTAAATGAAATAAGAATGCAAGTAAAAAATAACAAAACAGAAAGTAAATTTGAATGAAAAATCAATGGGAGACACTTGGTTAAGAGTTCATTCTCTGCCACAAGATATGAATTTGTGAATTAACATAGAATTGTAATCCAATTACAGCATTGAAGTTATCAACCGTAGATAAACAACAAGCTCTGTTATCCCAATCTTTCCTTACTTTGTTGTTAAATAAAACAAGCTCTTTATTTAATCTCTATCCATTGAACAACCTAGAACAAGCTCTCTAAATTTAATTCAATGGATGCATTACGATAAGAAAGATAGGTTGATCTAAGCAATAAACACACAAGCTCGGATTATTTAACTTAGGTTGTATTCTCCAATTGCAATCTCTGATCACAATTTTGCTACTAAGGATTAGAACTTCAAGACAATTACGGATCAAGATTTCTAGTCTAGCAATAGACAATATCCAGATTATATTCAGTTGGCCACCCAAATACAATCCAGCAAGCAATCATAAGCATTAGACATGGGAAAATACAAGCAACTTCAATTAGAGAATTGGATAACAACTTCTTGCACAATTAACTTACAAAAACCATATCAGGAGCTTTGAAATCACCCTCAACCAATTCAGATTTAGTTTCACATATTCAGACACAATACAAATACAATACAATACATAGCAATTCCAGAAATTGAAAGGGAAATGAAAAACTTAGCAAATCTGATGAAATCTCTTAGGATTTGTAGTTCTTCCTCTTTCCAAGCCTTCAATCTCCTTCAAGAACTCCAAGAGATGAGAGAAATCCAAAGATGCAGCCTCCTCCACGTTCTACCCTCTTCAAGTTATGAAAATAAAACCCTAAAATGTGTTTAAATACTCTGCTACAGTAACTTGCTACAGTATCCCGTATTATACATGCCACAGTGATTTGTAGAATTACATTTCTATACTTCTCACATTGTTTTGATTACAACTTTTGGTACACTGAATGGATTTATAAACCGTAAATTTCTCCAAAAAGTAGACTTTGAGAGCTTTCCAACGGTATATAATATGTCATCGGGTTCATTGTATATCAATACAATTAAATCCGAGAAGATGGTTGATTAGCAGAGGTGAAAATGAAGGGTTTTACTTCATTTTTGTGCAAGTTGCTCCAAAACTCCTACAAACATCAAAACCACACAAAAACATAAAAATACCAAGGAATATAGCAAAGAAACAAGGACGAATTGATATGAAAATGATATATAAATAGACACTTATCAAATTCCCCCACACTTAGACTTTGCTAGTCCTCGAGCAACTACGACAATGTGAACTAAAACTAAACCGAAACAGAATCAACAAAAAATTAAAACACACAAATGCTTCATCTTGCAAATAGGCCTCATAGACTGTACTTAATTATAACCCAAGGAAAACTTCAAAATAATGCACTTGATCAAGAATTTTATCTTAAAGATTAGTTTCGCTTCTTTTCAATTCCTCAAGTGTGTGTGTGCAGAGCCATTCTCACCTAATCACTTGTAACCCGGATGAGTTTATGCATAAAAATGAATCATATTAAATATTGAAGATGTGTGTATAAATGAACTCCATAGGCCTGCTTTTCAAGTCACTCTCCACTAATGTCGACATGCACAACACCAAGGATCAAGTAGGACTTTATTAAGCTTGTAACGTTTGGCTTGGGTGAAGGTATGATAAAGGATAATAATTTGGCTCAAATCACCCACAAACACAAAAATCATTCAAGACTATGTAGAGCTCAACCCTATAACACAACTTCATTTCAATTCACCAGGTTACTCCCCCAAACTTATTTAGAACACTCAATCTTTTTTTGTTTTGCAGAAAACAAAAGAAAACTACACCCCCACACTTTGTTGTTTCATTCTTTTTAAGAACACTTAAGGGTATACACCTCTTATTCTTCTTCTTTTGTTCTTTTTTTTCTTTTTTTTCTTTTTTTCTCTCTTTTTTTATTACACTTCCCCTCCCCCACACTTAAACAACACATTGTTCTCAAATGTGTAAGTATGTGGACGATAAGTACATATTGGCTTTTTTTCTTTTTTTTTCAAACATAATAGAACTCACTTGCATTGCTCATGACACATCCCAACCTCCTCTAACTTCCCAAAACCAGAACATAGCTCAGAATTTGATTGTGAATGATCTACATGCTCGTAGGTAAGGGATAAACTGTTTGGAACAATTCATTTAAGGTTAAGAAATCTTTTAGTGAGTTAACAAAGAAAAAGGCTTACAGAGGCTCAAAGGGGTAACTAGGGATCAATTTCTGTCAAGGTTGGCTATTAAGGCTCAAACGGTCTAAAGATGGCCTAAATCATTTCCCCATGTTGCACAGCCTAGGATTTCGCCTTGAGTGACCATCAAACAAGTTCTAGAATTCATTGAAATCTGAAGAAACATTTAAATTACATAAACTTTCTCTAAGTGAACAAATAACTCAGGGATAATAGCTCAGTGCTCAATGTTGCGCAAGGAATCAAAAGCAAAGCGAAAACCAATAAACATTTCAAGCACACAGATCCATGCATCATTTATCATTTTCCAAGAGTTATTCTTAATTCAATCATTATCTTATCATGACCCACAAAATGCAAGAAAAGAGGTACGTGGCGTTGTTACACCTGAGTCAAGATTGTATATTTCAACAATCCGTAGGACCAGTAGCCCGCAGACTTAAGGTTTCCAACCTATATACCTTTATTATGAAAGAACAAAAACAAGAAACAAGACACATCAAACAACACGAAATAAATAAACTACAGATTTATTTAGAGAGAATGCGTTTCAAGAGTTAAGAAAACCCCATATTCTGCCATTCTCAGGTTTTTCCACAATTGTTTTTTTTTTGAATCGAAACTGATAAAGATAAAAACACATAACAACTCTAAATTACGCAAAACTAAACTCACTCATAAAATAACAAAGTTCAGCAAGTCAGCAAACAAAAACAAGTTAGTTAGAATGGGTCTAAAAGTTTAGAAGTTAGCCTCCTTATTCAGCCATTATGGATTGAAGAGATCCAGAATGCGTTTCAAGAGAACTTGAACTTTTTAAGCCACACTCTAAAAACCGAGATTAGAAAATATTACCTGGGACGAAAGAAATAACCTGAAAAAGCTCAAAAGAAACGACATGAAAAATCTCAAATAAACACACTAAAAAGAAAGCAAACAAAAACGAAGCAAACCAGCAAATAGAGATTACAGATGGAGGGTTAAATCCAGTTGACGCCTTTTGTTGCCTTCTGACACATCCAAAAAAGGATTGTCTCCCAAGTATAGGAGTGTCGAAGTAATAAACCCGGTGAGACCGGGGTCGATCCACGAGGAAGGGGATTTAAGCGCTACAAATTATAAGCTAAGCGAATATGGTATGGATAATTCAAATAGATGACAAGAGAATATCAATAAATATGTAAGATGGTAGGCGGTATTACCGGCCATTCAAATATAAAACAAAAAGCAAGAGGAGGTAAAACCATCCATGGAAATAGGTGGTATAACCAACCATAGTAAATTAAAGAACAATTTCATAAGGTGGTAGAACCTACCATAGTAAATAAAATAAAAAGTTCATAAACAATAGAATAATTAAAATACAAGAGGAATTAACACAATAATAATGAAAGCTAAGATTAGGGGATCCACCCTCGATATTTCGAATAAGGATAATTAGCCCATTTTAGTTATATGAATTATATTTGTTTCATTACCAACATTTATACCACTTCTTGTAAATGGGTTCAAGCATCAAATGTGCCAATCATCATATGTCTACAACAAATCAAGGTTCCTAACTAGATTTGTGTCGGTAAGGAAGAACCATACATCATCTAGAAAGGATCCAAGCATTTGATGTGCCAAGGATTGTCGACAATGGATCAAGACCTCCACTTTACGAGTGGTGTCAAGATTGATTAAGAAATTAAATATAAATCATATTGAATAAACATTATAAGATTAAGATTATTAAGCACATATTAAGGGTTAGAGAATCCTTATTCTCATATCAAGGGTTTCACCCTTTCACCTTAGCAAAAGAGAAATTAGAAGAACATTATAATAGAAAGAAAATAAAATGTAAGAATAAGAAAATTCATTAATAACATAAACACACAAAACACAATACAAGATCCTAGCCAAAGCCAAAATGTTCCAGCCAAGGCCAAGATGCCCTAATGGGTCACAAGGCACCTCTATTTATAGATACATCCAGGGGCAAACTTGTCAAATTACAAGGGCATAATTGTCAAATATTAGTTGTAAATATCTTTGACAATTGGGATCATTAGGCACCGACTTTGACCATCAATTTTGACATCTAAATGTTGTGAATTTTAATCACATGTCTTCATGAAATTGTAGATATTTCTCTCAGGTTTCTATAACATATTGATTTGCACAATTTGGATACGTATTTTGAGAGATACGGTCCAAATACTGAGGCCTGGTCAGACTGGGCCGAGACTATAGATGGGTTCATTTCAAGCCCAATTTTGGTCCACTAAGAGCCCGAATTTGATGATGCTTGTGAAATGCAATCTTGTAGAAAATTGAATCAGCTTTCCAAAACATTAAGAATTGTACCATTCTGATCTATAAATAGAGAGTTATGTCCATTTTACCGAACCTGTAACAAAACCAAAATTAAGAGAAATTAATTCCAAAGATGCAAATGCTACAAATATGCTTAAGTTGAGGAAATTAATGACACTATTAATGCAATATGATGAACTAAACTCTTATTAAACATGCATATTTAAGTGTTCATCACACCCCCCAGCTAGCTTATTGCTAGTCCCTATCAATTAAAGCGTTATTATTTAGAAGTGATTTATAGAATTTTACATCCAAGGTGGTCATTTATTGCACTCTCCTTGATTTTATCCAAATAAACAAACTCTCAACTGATTTTTTTTTTTATGACTCACGTACCCTTCAGTCAAGATGTCAATAAATCTTCTTTTTGTGCTCAGTCGACACATGATTATGGGGCTTATTAGAAAGAAGTCATATCGATTCTAATATTTGTTAAGGCTAACAACCTTGGGTAAGGGGCATTTATTCATTTTATATATATATATATTTTTTTTTCTCTTTTTTTTTTTGAAGGAATGCATCTTTAACCCATGTAGCGAGCCTTAGGCTAATGACTCCCAGACCAGTTGGCCTTAGGGCATTAGGTGTTAAGACACCCCTACGAGCTTAACGACTCGGGTTGCCAATGCTTTATTTTTGCTTAAAAACTTGTGGATAGTGCAATGTTCAATCCCATTAAGCTTTCTCCTTAATCCATGTAACCCGCTTTTGGCCAATAGCTCCCAAACCAGTTGGTCTTAGGGTATTAGGTGTTGAGGCACCCCTCGGGCTTAATTGCTCGAATTAAGGAGGCTACGAGACCAAACTTCTCCACCATTGCTTTTTTTCATTTTTTTTTTACTTTTTTTCATTTTTTTTTTTAAACTTTCCCCTTCCTTTGTGTTGTTATCCTAAATAAAACAAAAGAACTCAATATTACAACATTTCATTTTGCCATCCACAATCATGCATCAAGGTATGTGTGTGGTGAAGAAAGGTTCATGAAACTTGCTTAATGATAAATAAGCACACAATGTTTAAATGATAAGGTGTGAGAGTTCATAAATTTGAATAATTCAAAGTGAAATGAATAAGATCTCCTTGTTATAAAATTCAAAAATCAAGTCTAAATAATATCAAGTTAGCTTAAATGAGTTCATAAGATCAAAATAAAATGACAAATTGGTTAGAATGGGTTTCAAGAGTTCAAACTGGCCCTCCCTACTCTGCCATTCCTGACCCAGAATGCGTCTCAAGAGGATTTGAACTCCTTACACCACACTCTGAATCTAATTGCTAACTCACTTTTTTTTTCAAGAAAAAAGAAAATTCAAGACACACTTATGTCTTCTATCCTTCCCTAACCAATGAAACATTGTCTCAATGTTTAAATGTAGAGAGATAAAGTATAGGAGACATTACATGAAGCTTCTGTTACTCAGAAGATGACCTGAAAAAGACTCATAAAAATAATGCTAAAAAAAAATAAAATAAAAGACAAAAAAATTACAAACGGAGATTCAGATCCCATTTGCACTTTTTGTTTTTCGCCATCCTGCCCAAAATTAATTTGAGTACAGCTGGTCAGGTTCATAACTCAAACTTCTTGCAATTGGTCAAGTAACCTCACAGCAGAAGTGCAGACAAGGGTCTGTCATCGCCCAATGTGGGATAAAATTTGTTCTACAGCTGCATCAACAAAACTTATTAAAGGATCAAAGGAAATATGTTAACATTCAAACAAACCTATGGGTTTTTTATGGAGATTCCGTTGGGCCCAAGAGGCAATTTGAAAAATTTCTTCAAGAGTGCCAAAGCCACCTGGTAAAGCAATAAAGGCATCTGAATTTATGAGCATATGTGCCATGCATTCATGCATAGAGGAGACCTGTAACTCCTTCCCAATCTTTTTCCAACAATACTTTCTACAGCCAAAGCTTTAGGACTAACTCCTAAAACTTGAGTACCTCCTACATGTGCAGCTGTTGACACACAACCCATTAACCCGAGGCTACCTCTCCCATAAACCACATGAATCTTTCTTTCAGCCAGTAGCCTACCAAGATAATTCGATACTTCTACGAACTCTTCACTTTTACCTGGTCGAGATCCACAGAATACACATATCCTTTGGATTCGACGTTTTGAAGTTCCCTCCATGTCTATGTAACTCTCTAACTATGTGTGAAGAAGAGAACAAGAGATGTGGTATTTATGGAGTGTAAAAAGGTATGCTAATGATGACATCCAAATAGGTAGCTCGGCTGCTTGTTGAAAAACTTGACAATTATGCATAGAAATTCAAAAAAAAAACGATGAAATAAGACACCATAAGTCAAACAAAAGATATAAATTGAAAAATGACAGCTATGAGGCATTAAAATTCAAAAATGATGGCACGCATACATATGTACAGGTAGTTATGACTGTGGCTCACATCTTCCTCTGGTTTTACGTCCAGAAACGGCTTAAACACCTTCTATGAGTTGGGGATATGCTTCCCATCCAGTTTTCTTATAAACTGGCAAACAGGGTCGTTTTGAGTCAGATTCCCAATACTATAGCGTTCCTGCTCATCTCGGAATTGTGTCCACAAATTAAAATTTCACGCTGCACAAGTCCACAAGAATGCGTCTCAAGAGTCGTTCGGATATCATCCAAAGACTCCTTACTCAGTCCATTCTTGATGAACTGTAGTTTATCCTCTCGATTGTTAGACAAATATTCCAAGGAGCGGCAACGCTGGTTACAAGTCCATCTTGCACATCTGGGACAAACTTGTAACCTTTTCGCTCTTCGCTTTTTGGTATAAGAGCTTTTTCCCAAACCTGGCATATGGGAAACAAGATTATCTAAAAACTCACAAGAGAATCGAAACTTGGCTTCAATTAACCATCTTAAATCAGCAGGAATACCCTTACGCATCAACAACCTTAGTCTTTCTGCACGAGCTTTATAAATTTTAAGCAAATCATTTTGAGGAAGAGAGGGAAAATGTTTGTGCAATTTTGAGAGAATGGTATCCACGTGAAGAAAATGAGAGAGAAGAAAAGAAAATGGATGCAAGGTGAGCAACAGTTTTTAGGGAACTGAAAAACCGACTTTAAATATCACGGAGTACCGTATCCGCCACTTGACCGGGAAAAATCAATCCTTAAAAAGGATCGATTAAAGCAATGGACCCTTCGTTTTGGGCAAAATTTTCAAAGAATGGTTTTAACCGTTGTCCATTAACTTTAAACACATTATCATTCTTTGGGTTCTCAATTTCAACTGCTCCATGAGGGAAAACATTTTTAACAATGAAAGGCCCAGTCCAACGAGACCGAAGTTTACCAGGAAACAAATGCAATCTTGAATCATACAAAAGAACTTTCTGTGAAGCTTCAAAAGATTTTCTAACAATGGATTTGTCATGAAAAACCTTCATTTTTTCTTTGTAGATTTTAGAATTTTCATAAGCCTCATTCCTAATTTCTTCAAGTTCACTCAGTTGGAATTTACGTAATTTGCAAGCATCATTCAAAATTGTGTTGAATGTTTTAATAGCCCAATAAGCTTTATGCTCAATTTCCACAGGCAAGTGACAAGGTTTTCCATAAACTAATCTATAAGGAGACACTCCCAATGATGTTTTGAAAGCAGTTCGGTAAGCCCAAAGTGCATCATTGAGTCTTAAAGACCAATATTTAAGATTTGGGTTAAATGTTTTTTCTAAGATCTATTTCATCTCCCTATTAGTTAATTCAACTGGTCCACTTGTTTGCGGGTGATAAGGTGTAGAAATTTTATTGGTTATTCTATATTTTTTCATTAAGGTTTCAAATGGTTTGTTACAAAAATGTGTACCCCCATCACTAATAATGGCTCGAGGAATTCCAAATCTACTTAAGATATTCTCCTTCAAGAATTGACAACTGTTTTGTGATCATTGTTTCAACATGGAATTGCCTCGACCCATTTTGAAACATAGCCCACTGCAACAAGGATGTACACAAAACCAAATGACGGTGGAAAGGGTCCCATAAAATCAATACCCTAACAGTCAAAGATTTCAACGATAAGAATGGGATTCAACGGCATCATGTTTCTTTTTGAAATAGATCCCAATTTTTGACAATTTTCACATGTTTTGCAAAATGCATGTGCATCTTTAAATAAGGTGGGCCAATAAAATCCACATTGCAAGATTTTAGTAGTTGTTTTTCTAGATGAAAAATGTCCTCCACATGCTTCGGAATGACAAAAGTTAATGACACTACTTACCTCATTGTTGGGTATGCATCTTCTTATTATTTGATCAGGACAATATTTGAAAAGATACGGATCATCCCAGTAAAAATTTTTCACCTCGGTTAAAAATTTTCTTTTAGCTTGAGCATTCCAGTGAGGTGGCATTTTCCTTGTCGCAAGAAAATTTACAATGTTAGCAAACCAAGGTACAGTAGCAACGAAAAAAAAAAATTCATCAAGAAAAGAATCATTGATAGGTGAAGTTTCAATTAATGTCTCTGTCCGTTAGTCTTGAAGATGGTCAGCAACAACATTTTCGGCCCTTTTTCTTATCTCTTTATTGTGATGTTGAATTCTGGAGCAAGAAAGCTCCATCGTATCATCTAGGTTGGGCTCCTGTTTAGACATTAAAATCTCACAGCTGCATGGTCAGGGGTAAACAAGTGTGGGAGAACCCAATTAAATAAGAACGAAATTTGTCCAATGCAAATACTACTGCAAGTAGTTTTTTTTCAGTTGTTGTGTAATTCATTTGTGCATCATTTAAAGTCCTACTTGCATAGTATATTACATAAGGCTTACCTTTTTTTCTTTGTCCTAAGACAGCACCAACGGCATAGTCACTTGCATCACACATCAATTCAAAAGGCAAGGACCAATCAGGAGATTGCATTATTGGAGCAGTTGTTAAAAGTCCAATTAGTGTATCAAAGGCATTTTGACATTCTTGAGTCCATTCAAAGGAAGTATCTTTTATTAAGAGGTTACAAAGAGGTTTAGATATAGCACTGAAATTTCTTATGAACCTCCTATAAAATCAGCATGCCCTAAAAATGAACGAACCTCTTTAACTGTTTTTGGTGGAGGCAAATGGGAAATTAATTCCACTTTTGCTTTATCCACTTCAATTCCTTTAGAAGACACCACATGACCTAAAACAATTCCTGAAGTGACCATATAATGACATTTTTTCCAATTCAAAATAAGACCTTTTTTCTACACACCTTTTTAGGACTTTTTCTAATTTTTCAAGACAATTATCAAAAGAGTTTCCAAAGACAGTTAAATCATCCATGAAAACTTCTAAACAATGCTCGACCATGTCACTAAAATTGCTTAGCATGCATCTTTGAAAAGTAGCTGGAGCATTACAAAGTCCAAAAGGCATTCTCCTAAATGCAAAAGTGCCAAAGGGGCACGTGAATGTGGTCTTTTCTTGGTCTTCGAGTGCAATGAGAATTTGATAATAGCCTGAGTATCCATCAAGAAAGCAGTAGTAGGGGTGTCTTGCTACTCTTTCAAGAATTTGGTCAAGGAAAGGTAAGGGAAAATGGTCTTTTCTAGTGACAGCATTTAATTTTCTATAATCAATGCACATCCTCCAACTAGACGAGACACGAGTTGGCAATAATCCCCCCTTTTCATTTTTAACAACTGTAATACCAGATTTTTTAGGTACTACTTGTGTAGGGCTTACCCATTTACTATCAAAAATAGGATAGATAATTCCCACATCAAGTAGTTTGAGAACTTCAGCCCTAATGACCTCTTTCATGTGTGGATTTAATCTCTTTTGAGGTTGTTGAGATGTTTTGGCATTTTCCTCTAAATGTATTCTATGTGTGCAAATTAAAGTGTTAATGCCTTTTATATCTTTTAAAGTCCACCCAATTGCATTTTTATGCCTTTTAAGCACTTCTATCAACTTACCTTGTTGCTCGCATGTTAGGGATGAAGAAATTACCACCGGATATGTCTGATTCTCCCCAAGATATGCATATTTCAGTCCTTCAGGTAAGGGCTTCAATTCTAGCTTGGGAGCTTCATCTTCCTTGCTTTCATTCATTTGCCCCAATTCTTCAAATCTTGATTTTTGAGCCTTTTTCCATCACCTGTGCACAATCCAATAAAGAGCATATATCAGAAAGATCAAACTCTAGTTCCATGCTTTGAGTCTATGAATTCACTAGACAAGTTTTTCCAAAGGTCCGAACGAACTCCTTTTTGGATGTGTCTCCACAATAGATTTGATCCATATTAGCCTCCTCAATTTCATCCTTCTTCTTCATGTGGTTGTTTTTGCACTTATTGAAACCATTAAGTTCCAATGTCATGTTCCCAAAAGATAGCTTCATGACTCCATTCCTGCATTTAATCAAAGCATTAGAGGTAGCTAGAAATGGACGCCCTAAAATGACAGGAATTGAATTACATACTTCCACTGGGTGTGTGTCCAAGACAATAAAATCCACTGGGTAAATGAATTTATCGACTTGAACTAACACATCTTCTACTACTCCTCTTAGTACTTTAATTGATCTATCAGCAAGCAAAAGAGTCACAGAAGTCGGTTTTAACTCACCTAGATTGAGTTTTTTAAAAACCGAGTATGGAAGCAAATTCACACTAGCACCAAGATCAAGTAAAGCTTGTTCAATTTTATGGTCTCCAATAACACATGAATTGTAGGACAACATGGAATCTGATATTCGACTGTATTATTTTTTGAAGAATAGCACTACTTGCTCGGCTAGAAAGGCCTTCTTTTTCACATTTAGTTTTCTTTTCACAGTGCACAAGTCTTTCAAAATTTTTGCATAAGAAGGTACCTATTTGATCACATCAAGCAAGGGAATGTTGACCTTTACTTGTTTGAAAATTTCAAAGATTTCAGAATTATAAGTTTGCTTCTTTTGTGTGGCTAATGCTTGAGAAAATGGAGGCACAGATGAGGATATGGTTTCCTCTTCGCTAGGTGTTGGTTTGGCAACCTCTTCCTGCCCTTTAGAGATCGATGCTTCTTCTTTCTCACAAGGGTCAGGAATGTGTTTTTCAACAATCTTACCATTGCGAAGGGTCATGACTGACTTGGCTTGGTCAAAGTAATGGTTACTTGAACTTCCTGCATTTGAGTTAGGTTGATCTTTGGGGTTTTGCAATGTTTGAGAAGGAAATTCTCCCTTCTCTTGGATGCTAAATGTAGATGCAAATTTTGCAAGAGTTTCTGACAAATTTGCTAATGTTTGAGCAGTTTGACTATTGAAAGTCTCTTGCTTTGTAATGAATGAATGCAATGTCTCTTCAAAGTCATTCCTAGGAGGAGGAGCATATGCATGATCATGAGAATTTTGAAAATTTGTCGTGTTTGAAAAGGGACTTGTGAAGATTGTGCATGATTGTCATTTTTCCAGCTAAAATTTGGATGATTTCTCCAACCAGGATTGTAGGTTTGTGAATATGGATTGTGATTTGGCCTTTTGAAAGTGTTCAAGGCATTGGCTTCTTCATGGAGACATTCCCTAAAGGCAGGCAAAGTTGGGCAATCATCAGTAGAATGGTCATTGTCATCACAAATGTTACAGACATTTTCTTGAATAGATTTTAATTGACCACTCTTTTTCATCTCTAAAGCCTCGACTTTTCTAGCTAGGGATGCAAATTTGGCTTGAAGGTCATGGTCTTCCCTAAGGTTGTAAATGCCTCTATTGGATGTCGAGGTTGGGGCCTTGCCTGGTACCTCATAGGTGCCAGCAGTGTCCCAAATTTGTGCCTTTTCTGCCAAGGAATCTAGGAAGTCAAGTGCTTCCTCAGGGTCTTTTTCTTTAAATTCTCCATTACACATTAATTCCACTAGTTGCCTATCTTGAGGTGTTAACCCTTCATAGAAATGTGCAACTATTCTCCAAGTTTCAAACCCATGGTGAGGACAGGTATTAAGTAGTTCCTTATACCTATCCCAACATTGGTAAAGGGTTTCTCCTTGTTTTTGAGAGAAATCAGAAATTTGTCTTTTAAGGGAATTTGTTCTATGGGTAGGAAAAAATTTTTTTCAAAAATTGTTGTTTCATCTCATCCCATGAACTGATGGAATTCGACCTCAAATTTTGTAGCCATGTTCTAGCTTTATCTTTTAAAGAAAAAGGAAAAAGCTTTAATCTAATGGTGTTTATGCTACAATTTGGGTCAGTGTAGGAGCTACATACCTCTTCAAAGAGTTTCAAGTGCGAATATGGGTTCTCCATGTCAAGGCCATGAAAAGTGGGTAGAAGTCGAACAAAACTTGGTTTGAAATTGAAATGGATTGAATCTGGAGGAGAAACTACACAAGATGGTGCACTAGTCCTTACCGGATTCATGTAGTCTCTGAGGGTTCTTCGTTGGTTTTGATCATTTTGTTGCGAACGGTTGTCCTCTTCATCCGTGAATATTTCCTCATGATTGTCGGCCATGTTTTCTAAGGAAAATGATGTTTTTCTAACAAGTCTACCACTAGATGTTCGTGACCAAATTTTCATGCAAGAAAGAGAGAAGAAAAGAGAGGAAAAGATGAACACTCAAAAAAAAAAAAAATTTAGATCTAAGATGAGAAAAGAGAATACTTACAATTTTGCACACCAATTTTTACCTTCCCTGGCAACGGCACCAAAAACTTGATACATCCGAAAAAGGATTGCCTCCCAAGTATAGGAGTGTCGAAGTAATAAACCCGGTAAGACCAGGGTCGATCCACAAGGAAGGGAATTTAAGCGTTATAAATTATAAGCTAAGCAAACGTAATATGGATGATTCGAAGAGATGGTAAGATAATATCAACAAATATGAGTAAAGAACAAGTTCTTAAACAATAAATAAGAATAATTAGAATACAAGAGAAATTAACACAATGATAATGAAAGCTAAGGTTAGGGGATCCGCCCTTGATATTTCAAATAAGGATAATTAACCCATTTTAGTTATATGAATTATATTTGTTTCATTACCAACATTTATACCACTTCTTGTAAATGGGTTCAAGCATCCAATGTGCCAATCACCATATGTCTACAACAAATCAAGGTTCCTAACTAGATTCGTGTCGGTAAGGAAGAACCATACATCATCTAGAAAGGATCCAAGCATTTGATGTGCCAAGGATTGTCGACAATGGATCAAGACCTCCACTTTACGAGTGGTGTCAAGATTGATTAAGAAATTAAATATAAATCATATTGAATAAACATTATAAGATTAAGATTATTAAGCACATATTAAGGGTTAGAGAATCCTTATTCTCATATCAAGGGTTTCACCCTTTCACCTTAGCAAGAGAGAAATTAGAAGAACATTATAATAGAAAGAGAATAAAATGTAAGAAAAAGGAAATTCATTAATAACATAAACACACAAAACACAATACAAGATCCTAGCCAAAGCCAAAATGTTTCAGCCAAGGCCAAGATGCCCTAATGGGTCACAAGGCACCTCTATTTATAGATACATCCAGGGGCAAACTTGTCAAATTACAAGGGCATAATTGTCAAATATTAGTTGTAAATATCTTTGACAATTGGGATCATTAGGCATCGACTTTGACCATCAATTTTGACATCGAAATGTTATGAATTTTAATCACATGTCTTTATGAAAGTTGTAGATATTTCTCTCATCTTTCTAGAACATATTGATTTGCACCATTTGGATACGTATTTTGAGAGATACAGTCCAAATACTGAGGCCTGGTCAGACTGGGCCGAGACTGTAGATGGGTTCATTTCAAGCCCAATTTTGGTCCACTAAGAGCCCGAATTTGATGATGCTTGTGAAATGCAATCTTGTAGACAATTAAATCAGCTTTTCTAAAACATTAAGAATTGCACCATTCTGATCTATAAATAGAGAGTTATGCCCATTTTACCGAACCTATAACAAAACCAAAATTAAGAGGAATTAATTCCAAAGATGCAAATGCTACAAATATGCTTAAGTTGAGGAATTTAATGACACTATTAATACAATATGATGAACTAAACTCTTATTAAACATGCATATTTAAGTGTTCATCATATATAATATGTAATTATGATTTTAGACTACATAGAGAATGGAAACAACTCAGAAGTGCTAATTGTTTTCACATACCATATTCATCAAGAGGAGCATCATAGTCATAACTGGTGGCAATGAAAGGACCTCCAGCAATTCGGCCAAAGTTCGTTCCCCCATGATACTGAAATTCAGAAACAGATGCATAGAACTCAGTTCACCAATCCAGGGTTTTAATTACTATATTATCTTACATATCTAAGAATCTCTAATTTACCAGGAAGATAAATGACTACTCAGTAATAAAACAGCAAACCAATATGACAGACAAAAAACAAATTGAACACTAAATAGAAAAAAAGCGCCAACCTGAAATCTCCATCTTGGTCAATGTTTAGTTTCAGAAGCTTTGCATTTGACTCAAATTTCTCTAAGATTCAGAAATTCTGCTAACATTAATGCTACTAGAATAAGAAATACATATCTAATACAAAAAGAGGAAATTTAAAATCTATGAAAGCAATATTGGGCACATCAGGAGTAAATTGCATTTTCTTTTTTTCAAAAAGTTGTTTCCTTGGCCATTGCCCCCTCAACATTTATTATTCAGGATTTTTAACTTTTTTGTCGGAGTGAACCTATATGAAAAGAAATTGGAAAATACTGAAACTTTAGAGAATAAAAAACATGAAGAGGAAGTAACAAAATTCAATAGAAGAGTATGGGTACTAATACAATCATCTACCTTACCTCTTCACTAGAGTCTTCTTTCTTTCCTTCTCCACTTTCTGCTGGTTGGTTTACCCTGCTTGCCTCAACTTCAGCATTTGGTGAAACTGGTCTCTCTTCAAATATTACTGCTTCAAGCCAATGAAAAAATCGTGTATACCAGAACTGAAAAAAAAATAAAGAGACGATGAAGCAAGCAATGTAATGTATGAACAAAAGACCCATTTTTAGAATAAGAAAAATAAAGTTAAACAAAATACCCAGATATCCCCAAAAGAAAATAACAAAATCTGTTGATTATTTGTTAAAGATCAACCCCAAAAAAGAACCCATTTTTGTGGTTACTTATAGAAGGAATACAGAAGGTAATATTGCTAATAAACATTTTAAAATTTATATATCATTAAATCTAGAAGGTAATATTGCTCCAAATATTCTCTTTCGAAGTGTTGGCAATCAGCAGTCAACTACTCCTTCAAAGTAAATAGTTAATAGGCTCCTTTACTAAATATCTTTGCCTCCAACAGATTCTCTTTCCTACCTTTCTTCTTTTTCTTCTTCTTTTTTTTTTTTCTTTTTGGTTTGGTAACAGCCACCATCTAATAGTTTATTCATATCAATCATAATGTTCAAGCAAACTAAAGAAGCTTCATTCAAATGGCATATTCTTCATATAATTAGCACAAACTTAGTAGTATTTATCCATTCGTTATCTTCAAAATAAATAGAGCAACATTTAAAAAGTATATAAAAATCAATAAATAAAACAAAGAAGAGACGCATGGACAGCAAGCAATTGTACCTGTATTTATCTCCAAACTCAATCTTGAAGTTCTATCTTATCCTTGCACTTATCAATCCATAGAAAAAAGTTTTATCAATCCATAGAAAAAAGTTTATAATCTCCTCCTATCTTCGCAACCTATGCCTGCACTTCTTTTCTATCAAAAAATTTCAGCAAGACATAACTACAAATTTAAAGAGACAAAAAACAACTTCAACTCAAATTATATTGATTTATGATATAAGCCATCAATACCTTCTCCATAGCCTAGTTTTGCAAAAATTCAAGCATTCTGTCCACCAGACAATTTAATGTCTAGGGGAAAAAAAAAAGAGAAGAGATATTGGAATCAAAATTAATATAAATAACAAATATGAAGTGAAGTTCTAAAATCTAACTTCATGGATATCATTGAATCCCTTATTTCCTCGTCATTTCTCTCTTTCCAGCAACTAAAAAGCCCAAAGGAACTTAAATCAAAAGTATTCCCAATAAAATCTTATTTTTCTTTTTTGGAAAATTATATTTGAAATCATAATATCTATGAATCTTTAAAAGTATTCACAAGAAATTCATATTAATTGAATATTGAATTGGTTTCCAAAGAAATTGATGGTCTTTCATCGAACAAAAACGTTAAATTCCATCCCTCTTGTCTGAATGATGATGGGACTGCATTTTTACAAGAATAAACTAGTTCTTCTCACAAAGTTACATATAAGTTAGAGTAATCAAATTGGGCATGATAAGTAAAAATTTATCATTCCTGTTCAAAATTAACACAAATAAGTTTAGCATTAGCTATTAAGGTAACAAAAGGATATGAAAGTCCCAGAACTATCGAACCTATAATCAAACAAGACTAAAACACATACCTCGCCAATTCCAGTGGCTAAGCATTCACTAATACTTTAGATATTGGACTTGACAGCTAAAAAGAAAGAGAACAAACTTAGACAAGCAATAAAAGAACCTGTTATATTGATGTGAGGAAGATAGGCTCACGAGAATCCAAGTCCAAGAAAGATTAACCACAACATCTGCTAACAGTTTCTTATATCCAATAAAAATATCCAAACATGTTTACTTCAATTCATCCTCTTTCCATCTCTTCGGTATTCAGTAACAAATTCTTAACATAAATCAAAGAGCAATATAATAAACCATGAAGTATTAAAGGGATGCTAACAATATTATTATGACATTCACCAATGTTTATAACACTCTTAATGATTATCTAGATAGCTTCAACTGCTAATAATCTAATATTAGTAGACATTAATAATTTGCAACTACTTACAGCAAAAGAGAGACAAATAAAATCAATAAAAAGATTGCTCGAAAACATTTCTCTCAGACATTTTGACAAACACCAATCTCACAATTGCATTACAAACTACCAAAAATCTCTGGCAAATTCAAGAAGATGTCATCTTGTGCATCTTCTCCTTTAGTTCCGTGTTTTGTGTGTTTGTGTGTGTGCGTGTGTGACGATCTGGGCCGAGGCCCTTCAACGCACCCCAACCCGGTAATCAAGCCGTTCCGAACCCAATCGCACAATAAACCGTATTGTCCGCTTTGGGCACCCGCAGGTCCCGTACTTGCCCCAATGGTACTCATGTTGAATTGCGGAGACCTTTGAGGTCTCGGGTTCAAGTGGGGGACGCGTCCACTTGGTGGAACAAAGCCGTACGGGACCTGCAGGTGCCCAAAGCGGATAATACGGTTTACTGTGCGATTAGGTTCGGACCGGCTTGAGTACCGGGATGGGGTGAGTTGAAGGGCCCTGGCCTAGATCGTCACTTGCCCGAATGGTACTCATTGATGCGTTCGAAACTAGCAAGTATACTAGTCGCACAAGTAATAAAGTGATAAGTAAGATATCATTTCCACGATGATTGATTCTAATTGAATTTGTTATTTTACAGCAAAAACAGAATAAACAGAGGGTTTTTGTTGATTGATTAACTAGATGAAATATTAATGCAAGTAAAGAATAACACAATGCTAACTTAATTGAAGTGAGAATTAATCAATGACAGAAATTTGGCTAAGGGATCATTCTCTACCACAAGATATGGATTTGCAAATAAATCATAGAATTGTAATCCAATTACACCATTGAAATTATCAACCGTAGATAACAACAAGCTCTGTTATCCCAATCTTTCCTTACTTAGTTGTTAAATAAAACAAGCTCTTTATTTAATCTCTAACCATTAAACAACCTAGAACAAGCTCTCTAAATTTAATTCAATGGAAGCATTACGATAGAAAGATAGGTTGATCTAAGCAATAACCACACAAGTTCGGATTATTTAAATTAGGTTATATTCTCCAATTGAAATCTCTGATCACAATTTTGCTACTAATGATTAGAAATTCAAGACAATTACGGATCAAGATTTCTAGTCTAGCAATAGATAACATCCAAATTATATTCAGTTTGGCCACCCAAATACAATCAGCAAGCAATCATAAGCATTAAATATGGGAGAATACAAGGGCTTTGAAATTACCCTCAACCAATTCAGATTCAATTATAATTTTCAAAAACGTAATAAATACAATACAACATGGAGACATTCTAGAAAATGAAAGGGAAGGGATAAACTTAGCAAATTTGATGAAAATCTCTTAGGATTGTCGTTTTTCTTCTTTCCAAGCCTTCTTTCTCCTTCAAGAACTCCAGGAGATGAGAGAAATCCAGAGATGCAGCCTCCCCAGTTGTTTCCCCCTCTTCAAGTCATCAAAATAAAACCCTAAAATGTGTTTATATACTCTACTACAGTAACATACTACAGTGCCCCGTATTATAAATGTTACAGAGATTTGTGAAATTATATTTCTACACTTCTCACACTGTTTTGATTATAACTTTTGGTACACGGAATGAATTTATGAACCGTAAATTTCTCTAGAAAATAGACTTCGAGAGCTTTCCAACGGTATATAACATGTCATCTGTTTCATTGTATATCAATACAATTAAATCCGAAAAGATGGTTGACTAGCAGAGGTGAAAATGAAGGGTTTTACTCCATTTTTGTGCAAGTTGCTCCAAAACTCCTACAAACATCAAAACCACACAAAAACATAAAAATAACAAGGAATATAGCAAAGAAACATGGACGAATTGATATAAAAGTAATACATAAATAGACACCTATCAAATTCCCCCACACTTAGACTTTGCTAGTCCTCGAGCAACTAAAATGATACGAAACAGAACTAAACCGAAACAGAATCAAAGAAAATTAAAACACACACAAATGCTTCAACTTGCAAATAGGCCTCAAAGATTGTACTTAATTATAACCCAAGGAAAACTTCAAAATAATGCACTTGATCAAGAATTTTATCTCAAAGATTAGTTTCGCTTCACTTCAATTTCTCAAGTGTGTGTGTGTAGAGCCATTCTCACCTAATCACTTGTAACCCGGATGAGTTTATGCATAAAAATGAATCATATTTAATATTGAAGATGTGTGTATAAATGAACTCTATAGGCCTGCTTTTCAAGTCACTCTCCACTAATGTAGACATGCACAACACCAAGGATCAAGTAGGACTTTATTAAGCTTGTAACGTTTGGCTTGGGTGAAGGTATGATAAAGGATAATAATTTGGATCAAATCACCCACAAACACATAAATCATTCAAGATTATGTAGAGCTCAACCCTATAACACAACTTTATTTCAATTCACCATGTTACTCCCACACTTTGTTGTTTCATTCTTTTTAAGAACACTTAAGGGTATAGATCTCTTTTTCTTCTTTTTTTTTTCTCCTTTTTTCCTCTTTCTTTTTCTTTTTCTCTCCTTTTTTCTT
>SNVD02006206.1:0-24658 GCA_013180625.2 Boswellia sacra
TTCCAATCCATTCTTGCGAGTTAACTCAAAACATTGTTGTGGCAAAGAATCAACAACGTCAACTGCAAAAACAGAATGTAAGTCACGAGAGTACCTTATTGCCTCAAAAATATTGAAACATATCACCTTGCCATCAAACTCTATGATGAGAGTGCCATCATGAACATCAATCTTTGTTCTAACAGTTTTCGAGAATGGTCTCCGTAACAGAATCGAAGTTGGATTAGGAGATGTCTCATCCTTTATTTCAAGGACAAAGAAGTTTGCTGGGAAAACCAATTGATTCACCTGCACAAGCACATCTTCCACAACTCTTTTGGGATATGCATTAAAATGATCAGCAAGCTGACTGGTAATACCAGTTTCCGCAAAAAGTCCAAGATTTAAAGAAGCATAAATAGAATATAGGCATGATGTCAAATAGCAATAGCTTCTAATCTAACTAAACTTTGTTTTAAACCAATGGTGCACTTGGCATGGATGAACTCCCTGGATCTTTGCACTTTGGGATGCTTTTCCTTTGCAATACAGCTAAAACATCTTTCCCCACCTTACTTTCCTCATTTCCCTGTCAACTTTCTCTTGTTGGTGCATAACTCCTTGAGAAATTTTTTACAACGAGGTACTTGCTCAATAGCATCCAGAAGTGGTATATTTACCTCGATTTTGTGAGAAGTTTCCAGGATTTCTTGTTCTTGTTCCCCCTTCTTTGATTTTGCAAATCTGCTAGGAAATGGTGGAGGAGTAACATATGAAGGAATGGGAGTTATAGGATTTACCTGAGAAGTCAGTGTTTTGTTCATGGTGGAAGTGGTGTCATCTCCTTCATCAGTTTGTGATTTCTTTGCCAAGTTTTGGATACTTGCCCCAGTTTCCATTTGCTCTCCATTTCGAATTTGCTCTCCACTTCGCAAAGTTATCGCACAATCATTCTCTCTTGGATTGATCACCGGTTGAGAAGATAATTTTTCTGAGCATTGGCCCTCGAATTTGCTCATGCTAGTAGCCAATTGTCCCATGTGATTTGCGAGATTTTGGATACTTGCCCCCGTTTCCTGCTGGAATTGCATTGTGTTAGTGGCAAGTGCATTAACAATATCCTGGAGAGACATACCTGAGTTTTGTAAAGCTGGTTGTGGTGCTAGATGTGGCATTGGTGGTGGTTGCATTTGAAATGGTTGCTGTACTCTAGGTTGATTGAAACCTTGTGGCCGTTTTGGTATGGCATTTGGGGCAATTGGTTGATGATTCCAGTAATTAAAATTAGGGTGATCTTCCCATCCGGCATTGTAAGTTTTAGAGAAGGGATCACACCATTGCCTTGTTTGTCCTGGAAATTCACCCATGCAATTGGCTTGTTCCATATCTCCTTCCTGTAAAGTTGGATACATGTCCAATGGATGCTCCATGGTAGAATATATCCCACATGCATAAGATTTCTGCATATGTCCTACAGCCATGTTTTCCATAAGAGAAGTTAACTCAAAAAGTTGTTGTTCAATGTTCGCAGTGCTTACCCTCATTTCTCTCCCATTGTACGTTGTGGCCGCAAAATCCGCCACGGAATTGATGGAAGGTTTACTGCCATGTTGTCTAAACACAAACAATCAGAAAAGAAAAACAAAGAAAATTTGAATCAACAATGAAAACAAAATAACAATCGATTAGATAATCAATCCCCGGCAACGGCGCCAAAAACTTGATGCGTTCGAAACTAGCAAGTATACTAGTCGCACAAGTAATAAAGTGAATAAGTAAGATATCGTTCCCACGAGGATTGATTCTAATTGAATTTGTTATTCGAAAGCAACAATAAACTAAATGAGGGGGGTTTTGTTGATTGATTAACTAGATGAAAAACTAATACGACGGTAATTAATGAATAACACAACATGCAAACTTAATTGTGAAAATGGGGAATTAACAATGATCGAAATTCTGGTTAAGGGATCATTCTCCACCCAAGTATGGATTTCGAATTACTTGTAAATTATCATCCAATTACACCATTGAAATTATCAACCGTAGATAACAATAAGCTCTGTTATCCCAATCTTTCCTTACTTTGTTGTTAAATAAAACAGGCTCTTTATTTAATCTCTATCCAGCAAACAACCTAGAACAAGCTCTCTAAATTTAATTGTGTTTTTGTTTTTTTCCCCCCAATTGGATGCTATTATTTATTACGACAGAGAAAGAAAGGTTGATCTAAGCAATAATCACACAAGTTCAGATTATTTAACCTAGGTTGTATTTTCCAATTGCAATCTCTGATCACAATTTTGCTACTAATGATTGGAAATTCAAGACAATTACGGATCAAAATTTCTAATCTAGCAATAGACAACAACCAAATTATATTCAGTTGGACACCCCAAATACAATCAGCAAGCAATCATAAGCATTAGATATAGGAAAATACAAGTAACTTCAATTAGAGAATTGGATGACAATTTCTTACACAATCAACTCACAAAAACCATATCAAGGGCTTTGAAATCACCCTCAACCAATTCAGATTCAGTTACACATGTTTAAGAACGTGGTAAATACAATACAACATGGAGACATTCCAGAAAATGAAAGGGAAGGGAAATACTTAGCAAATTTGATGTAATTCTCTTTGGATTGTAGTTCTTCCTCTTTCCAAGCTTCCTTTCTCCTTCAAGAACTCCAAGAGATGAAAGAATTCCAGAGCAGCAGCCTCTACCACGTTCTGCCCTCTTCAAGTTATGAAATAAAACCCTAAAATGTGTTTAAATACTCTGCTACAGTAATGTGCTACAGTGTCCCGTATTATAAATGCTACAGTGATGTGTGGAATTACATTTCTACACTTCTCACACTGTTTTGATTACAACTTTCGGTACACTGAATGGATCATAAACCGTAAATTTCTCCAAAAAGTAGACTTCGAGAGCTTTTCAACGGTATATGATATGTCATCCAGGGTTTCATTTTATTCATACAATTAAATCCGAGAAGATGGTTGTACTAGCAGAGGTGAAATGAAGGGATTTTTACTCCATTTTTTTCGTGCAAGTTGCTCCAAACTCCTACAATGCATCAAACCACCAAACCTAAAAATACCAGGAATAATACAAAGAAAACCGTGGACGAATTGATATAAAAGTATCCATTGAATAGGACAACCTATCAAGGTACGATGTGTTGTTACACTAAGTCAAGATGTATATTTCAACAATCCTTAGACCATAGCCCGCAGACCAAACAGGTTTCCAGCCCCTATATACCTTTATATGAAGAACACAATACAGCAAGACACTTCAATAACATGAAATACAACCCTACAAAGTTATTACAAAGTGAGCGTTTCAAGGGTTAAGGAAACCCCATATTCTGCAATTCTCAGGTTTTTCCACAATTGTTTTTTTTTAAATCAAAACTGATAAAGATAAAAACACATAACAACTCTAAATTACGCAAAACTAAACTCACTCATAAAATAACAAAGTTCAACAAGTCAGCAAAACAAAACATCAAGTTAGTTTAGAAGTGGGTCTAAACAGTTAGGAAGTCTCCTCCTTATTCAGCCATTATGGATTGAAGAGATCCAGAATGCGTTTCAAGAGAACTTGAACTTTTTAAGCCACCACTCTAAAAACCGAGATTAGAAAATATTACCTGGGACGAAAGAAATAACCTGAAAAAGCTCAAAAGAAACGACATGAAAATCTCAAATAAACACACTAAAAAGAAAGCAAACAAAAACGAAGCATGGTGCAAATAGAGATTACAGATGGAGGGTTAAATCCAGTTGACGCCTTTTGTTGCCTTCTCCAAACCAATTTATCTGAGCCATTGTTGGATCAGGTGACTAGACGAATTCTTGTAGTTTGTCAATTAACTCTCCTACAGTTGAAGCTGTAACCAGCATTTGCCTTGCTGATGGTGAGATGAAATTTTTTTCTACAGCTTGATCAAGAAAGGACAACAAACCATCAAAAAATTTATTAACTTTTAACAAACCAATGGGTTTCCGATGGATGTTTAGCTGTGCCCAAGAGGTGATTTGAAATATCTCCTCTAAGGTACCATACCCACCCGGCAAAGCTATAAATGCATCGGACTTAACAACCATATGTGCAATACGCTCATGCATGCTAGAGACTTGTAACTCTTCCCCGATTGTGTTGCATACGATATCTCGTACAGCTAATGGTTTAGGGATAATGCCGAGAACTTTGCTCCCTCCTAGGGATGCAGCTGTTGACCCACACCCCATGAACCCAAGACTACCCCCTCCATAAATCAAATTAATACCCCTCGCAGCTAATGTCCTACCAAGATCAAGAGCTGCTGTGGTAAACTCTCCATCATTACCAAAATGCGATCCGCAAAATACGCATATATTGCGGAATCGCCGAATTGGTGTTTTCTCCATTTCTACTAGTGCTCTAATCTTGTGTTAGACACGTTAGATATTATGCTTTTCAATTGCAAGACAGGTTATGGAATGACATATGAAAATATGCAGAATGTATATTTACACCCATAAAACTCTCAAATTTTGACACATGGGGACATACTTTCGGTGGGGGTTGCTCGATGCAGATTTATCGCCCCAAGATTTGAAAAAATGAGATATGCTTTCGGCGGGATTTGACAAAACCTACACACTTGTCTCCCACGTAAAGCATGAAAAATGGAAATATACTTTCGGCAGGGTTTGACAAAACCGCCACACTGTCTCCCACGTGAAGCATGAAAAGTAGAGATATACTTTCGGCGGAGGTTGACAAAACCTCCACACTTGTCTCCCACGTGTACTTATGCCATAGTGTAGTCATATGGTTTGTCTAAAAGAAAACTTGAAATTAAAACAAACAAAATCAACAAACAACAACAACACAAAAACAACAATGATAATCAGATCAAACGAAACAAGAAAGAAAAAAAAATTCTACAACAACAACACACATTCAAATAGACAAGTAGTTGTGATTGTGGCTCACATCTTTCTCTGGTTTTACGTCCAGTAACGGCTGAAACGCCTTCTATGAGTCGGGGATTTGCTTCCCATCCAGTTTTCTTATAAACTGGCAAACAGGGTCGTTTTTAGTCAGATTCCCTAGGCTATAACATTGCAATTCATCACGAAATTGTGTCCATAGATTAAGCAATTCACGCTGAACAATTCCTACAAGAAATGTGACTTTAAGAGTTCAATTCAAACACTTATCAGTGACCTCGTTTACGCAGATACCGGTCTTTATCCATACACAGTTTATCTTCTCTATTCCTGGACGCAAAACCTAATGAATGACAAGTCTGGTTACAATGCCATCTAGCACATTTATAACATACTTGTAACTTTTCGCTCTTCGCCTCTTGGCGTAGTAGCTCTTTCCTAGACCAGGCATGTATTTTGCGAGATTAATGTCCGGCTCACCGGACAATCTCACCTTGGCGTCGATAAGCCATCGGATATCAGCAGGCACATTTAGGAGCATCAACGCCCAAAGTCTAGTCATCCGCACTTTATAAATTTTATACACAGCATTTTGAGGAAGTGAAGGAAATATTTACGAAGGTTTGACACAAAGATATCGGCATCCATTGAAGAGGAGAAAAGGAGAGCTATTACCGATAATGCGATTGAGTTTGTTTTTCTCCAAGATATGCACGTTTCAAACCTTTGGCGAATGACTTCATCTTCCGTTTGGATGTTTCCACAAGCTGCTGCACAAATGAGCTCAAAGCACAGAGTAATCAAATTAAACAAAAGAAAGGAAAAGAAAAGAGAAAAACGAAACTAAAGACACATAAAAGAGATAACAACACAATAGCAAACAAAAGTTAAAAACAAGTAAAAAATATAAAAACAAATGAGACAGATGGCAAAGAGAGATAAAACCTGATCAATTTGATGGCCTATGAAAGGAAGCTCCTCGAGACACAAAAATCAATCATTATTACCTCATTTTATTTTTCTTTTCTTTTTTTTATTTATTTTTCAAAAACATTGGGTTGCCTCCCAATAAGCGCTTGGTTTAACGTCCTCAGCCCGACGTTGGTTCCATCATGGGAGGATCTAATCTCCGCTGTGCTTCTCTAGTGGGCTTGGATCCTTTTTCCAACAAGAATTGGTGCATGCATATGGCTGGGCTTTGGATGTTAGCAATCGTCCACCCAATAGCTATTTTGTGATCTGTAAGTATTCGGACGAGTTTCTCTTCTTGTATTCGTGCAAGGCCCATTTCCATTGTACCTCGCAAAGTATCATTCTCACCCAAGAATCCAGGATTCAAATGATCTGGAAGTGACTTAAGCTCCAAGGCAGGGGCTGTCATCACAGAAGGAAGAATTTTCTCATTAGATAAAGAAAATTGAATGCACGAAACATCATACCTATTTATGGTTATAGCTATGGTCTCATCTAAGCTTGCCACAACTTTCTCCATTTCTTTTCGGCACACTTGTATCAAATTTCTGCTGACATCCTTCGAATTTTCTAGTCCCTATGCAGCCTCATAATAGCTACATATCCAATCCAATTACTTGCGAGTGTAAAACGCGCAAACATCTGTGTTGTGGCAGCGGAATCAACAATGTCCAACCTGCAAAAACAGAATTTAAAGTCACTAGATACCTTATTGGCCACAACTAATATTGAAACATATCACCACTGTTAGCCATCCAATCTCTATGATGAGAGTGTCATCACCCAACATCAATCTTCTGGTTCTAACAGTTTCGAGAATGTCTTTGATGCGTTCGAAACTAGCAAGTATACTATTCGCACAAGTAATAAAGTGATGAGTGAGATATCGTTCCCACGAGGATTGATTCTAATTAAATTTGTTATTTTTTCAGCAACAATAAACTAAATATGGGGGGTTTTGTTGAATGATTAATTAAACTGAATACAAAGGCAAATAAAGAATAACACAACACAATATTAAATGAATTGAAAATTCAATGAGAGACACTTGGTTAAGTGTTCTTTCTCTGCCACAAGATATGAATTTCTGAATTAACATAGAATTGTAATCCAATTACAGCATTGAAGTTATCAACCGTAGATAACAACAAGCTCTGTTATCCCAATCTTTCCTTACTTTGTTGTTAAATAAAACAAGCTCTTTATTTAATCTCTATCCATTAAACAACCTAGAACAAGCTCTCTAAGTTTAATTCATTAGAAGCATTACGATGAGAAAGATAGGTTGATCTAAGCAATAATCACACAAGTTCGGATTATTTAACCTAGGTTGTATTTTCCAATTGCAATCTCTGATCACAATTTCGCTACTAATGATTGGAAATTCATGACAATTACGGATCAAGATTTCTAATCTAGCAATAGACAACAACAGATTATATTCAGTTGGCCATCCAAATACAATCAGTAAGCAATCATAAGCATTAGATATGGGAAAATACAAGCAACTTCAATTAGAGAATTGGATAACAATTTCTTACACAATCAACCCACAAAATCCATATCAAGGGCTTTGAAATCACCCTCAACCAATTCAGATTTAGTTACACATATTTAATCAGAATAACAACTACAATACAGAGAAATTCCAGAATTGAAAAGGAAAGAAAGAACTTAGCAAATTCTTTGAAAATCTTCTTTGCAGATGAATCTTCTTGGAATTGTAGTTCCTCCTCTTTCAAAATCTTCTTTCTCCTTCAAGAACTCCAAGGGATTAGAGAAATCCAGAAGTGCAGCCTCCTCCCACGTTTTCCCTCTTCAAGTTATGAAAATAAAACCCTAAAATGTGTTTAAATACTCTGCTACTGTGACTTGCTACAGTACCCCGTATTATACATGCTACAGTGGCTTGTGGAATTATATTTCTATACATCTCACACTGTTTTGATTTCAACTTTTGGTACACTGAATGGATTTATAAACCGTAAATTTCTCCAGAAAATAGACTTCGAGAGCTTTCCAACGGTATATAATATGTCATCGGGTTCATTGTATATCAATACAATTAAATCCGAGAAGATTGTTGACTAGCAGAGGTGAAAATGAAGGGTTTTACTCCATTTTTGTGCAAGTTGCTCCAAAACTCCTACAAACATCAAAACCTCACAAAAACATAAAATTACCAAGGAATATAGCAAAGAAACATGGACGAATTGATATGAAAATGATATATAAATAGACACTTATCAAATTCCCCCACACTTAGACTTTGCTAGTCCTCGAGCAACTACAACGATATGAAAACAAAAATAAATCTAAACAGAATAAAAGAAAAATTAAAACACACATGTTTTAACTTGAAAATAGGCCTCAAAGATTGTACTTAATTATAACCCAAGGAAAACTTCGAAATAATGCACTTGATCAAGAATTTTATCTCAAAGATTAGTTTCGCTTCATTTCAATTCCTCAAGTGTGTGTGTGTAGAGCCATTCTCACCTAATCACTTGTAAACCGGATGAGTTTATGCATAAAAATGAATCATATTTAATATTGAAGATGTGTGTATAAATGAACTCCATAGGCCTGCTTTTCAAGTCACTCTCCACTAATGTAGACATGCACAACACCAAGGATCAGTAGGACTTTATTAAGCTTGTAACGTTTGGCTTGGGTGAAGGTATGATAAAGGATAATAATTTGACTCAAATCACCCACAAACACATAAATCATTCAAGACTATGTAGAGCTCAAGCATATAACAAAACTTCATTTCAATTCACCAGGTTACTCCCCCAAACTTATTTAGAACACTCAATCTTTTTTTTTTTTTGCAGAAAACAAAAGAAAACTACACCCCCCCACTTTGTTGTTTCATTCTTTTTAAGAACACTTAGGGGTATAGATCTCTTATTCTTCTTCTTTTGTTCTTCTTTTGTTCTTCTTTTTTTTCTTTTGTTCTTTTTTTAATTACACTTCCCCTCCCCCACACTTAAACAACACATTGTCCTCAATGTGTAAGTACGTGGACGATAAGTACAGATTGGTTTTTTTTTCTGTTTTTCTTTTTTTTTTTTTTACACAATAGAACTCACTTGTATTGCTCATGACACATCCCAACCTCCTCTAACTTCCCAAAACCAGAACATAGCTCAAAATTTAATTGTGAACGTTCTACATGCTCATAGGTAAGGGATAAACTGTTTGGAATAAATTCATTTGAGGTTAGGAAATCTTTTAGTCAGTTAACAAATAAAAAGGCTTACAAAGGCTCAAAGGGGCAACTAGGGATCAATTTCAGTCAAGGTTGGCTATTAAGGCTCAAACGGTCCAAAGATGGCCTAAATCATTTCCCCAATGTTGTACAATCTAGGATTTCGCCTCGAGTGACCATCAAACAAGTTCTAGAATTCATTGAAATCTGAAGAAACATTTAAATTACATAAACGTTCTCTAAGTGAACAAATAACTCAGTGATAATAGCTCAGTGCTCAATGTTGCGCAAGGAATCAAAAGCAAAGCGAAAACCAATAAACATTTCAAGCACACAGATCCATGCATCAATTATCATTTTCCAAGAGTTATTCTTAATTCAATCATTATCTTATCATTGACCCACAAAATGCAAGAAAAGAGGTACGTGGCGTTGTTACACCTGATTCAAGATTGTATATTTCAACAATCCTTAGGACCAGTAGCCCGCAGACTTAAGGTTTCCAGCCTATATACCTTTATTATGAAAGAACAAAACAAGATACAAGACACTTCAAACAACATGAAATAAACAAACTAAAGATTTATTTCGAGAGAATGCGTTTCAAGGGTAAAGAAACCCCATATTCTGCCATTCTCAGGTTTTTCCACAATTGTTTTTTTTTTGAATCGAAACTGATAAAGATAAAACCACATAACAACTCTAAATTACGCAAAACTAAACTCACTCATAAAATAACAAAGTTCAACAAGTCAGCAAACAAAAACAAGTTAGTTAGAATGGGTCTACAAAGTTAAGAAGTTAGCCTCCTTATTCAGCCATTATGGATTGAAGAGATCCAGAATGCGTTTCAAGAGAACTTGAACGTTTTAAGCCACCACTCTAAAAACCGAGATTAGAAAATATTACCTGGGATGAAAGAAATAACCTGAAAAAGCTCAAAAGAAACGACATGAAAAATCTCAAATAAACACACTAAAAAGAAAGCAAACAAAAACGAAGCTAACCAGCAAATAGAGATTACAGATGGAGGGTTAAAATACAGTTGAAGCCTTTTTGCTTCTCCAAACAAATTATCCGAGCCATTGTGGATCAGGGAATAGACGAATTCTGTAGTTGTCCAATAATTAACTCTCCTGCAGTTGAAGTTGTAACCAGCATGTTGCCTTGCGACGGTGAGATAAAATTTTTGTCTATAGCTTGATCAAGAAAAGACAACAAACCATCAAAAAAGTTATTGACATTTAACAAACCAATGGGTTTTTTATGGATGTTTAGCTGTGCCCAAGAGGTGATTTGAAAAATCTCCTCTAATGTGCCATAACCACCGGGTAAAGCTATAAATGCATCGGACTTAACAATCATATATGCAATACGCTCATGCATGCTAGAGACTTGTAACTCTTCCCCGATTGTATTGCCTACGATATCTCGTACAGCTAATGGTTTAGGGTAATGCCGAGAACTTTACTCCCTCCTAGGGATGCAGCTGTCGACACACACCCCATTAACCCAAGACTACCCCCTCCATAAATCAAATTAATACCCCTCGCAGCCAATGTCCTACCAAGATCAAGAGCTGCTGTGGTAAACTCTCAATCTTTACCAAATTGCGATCCGCAAAATACGCATATATTGCGGAATCGCCGAATTGGTGTTTTCTCCATTTCTACAAGTGCTCTAATCTTGTGTAAGACACTTTAGATATTATGCTTTTCAATTGCAAGACAGGTTATGGAATGACATATGAAAATATGCAGAATGTATATATACACCCATAAAACTCTCAAATTTTGACACATGGGGACATACTTTCGGTGGGGGTTGATCGATGCAGATTTATCGTCCCAAGATTTGAAAAAATGAGATATGCTTTCGGCGAGGTTTGACAAAACCTACACACTTGTCTCCCACGTGAAGTATGGAAAACGGAGATACACTTTCGGTGGGGGTTGACAAAACCCCCACACTTGTCTCCCACGTAA
Source organism: Boswellia sacra (assembly GCA_013180625.2). Taxonomy (NCBI): domain Eukaryota; kingdom Viridiplantae; phylum Streptophyta; class Magnoliopsida; order Sapindales; family Burseraceae; genus Boswellia; species Boswellia sacra. The sequence goes on from SNVD02006206.1 coordinate 11,105, forward strand.
AGCATAAAAAATAGAGATACACTTTCGATGGAGGTTGACAAAACCTCCACACTTGTCTCCCACGTGTACTTATGCCATAGGGTAGTCATATGGTTTGTCAAAAAGAAAACTTGAAATTAAAACAAACAAAATAACAAACAACAACAACACAAAAACAACATTGATAATCAGATCAAACGAAACAAGAAAAAAAATTTGACAATACCAACACACATTCAAATATACAAGTAGTTGTGATTGTGGCTCACATCTTCCTCTGTTTTTACGTCCATTAACGGCTGAAACGCCTTCTATGAGTCGGGGATTTGCTTCCCATCCAGTTTTCTTATAATCTGGCAAACAGGGCGTTTTTAGTCAGATTCCCTAGACTATAACACTGCAATTAATCACGAAATTGTGTCCATAGATTAAGCAATTCACGCTGAACAAGTCCACAAGAATGTGACTCGAGATTTAACAAAACATTATCCAGCGACTCATTACTCAAACCATTCTTAATAAATGAAAGTTTATCTTCTCTATTCCTGGACACAAAACCTAATGAACGACAAGTCAGGTTACAATTCCATCTAGCACATTTATAACACACTTGTAACCTCTTTGCTCTTCGCCTCTTAGGGTAAAAGGTCTTTCCTAGACCAGGCATGTATTTTGCGAGATTAATGTCCGGCTCACCGGACAATCTCACCTTGGCTTCGATAAGCCATCGGATATCAGCAGGCACATTTAAGAGCATCAATGCCCAAAGTCTAGTCATCCGTACTTTATAAATTTTAAACACAGCATTTTGAGGAAGTGAAGGGAAATATTTACGAAGGTTCGATAGAAAGATATCAGCATCCATTGAAGAGAAGAAAAGGAGAGATATTACCGATTATGCGATTGAGTTTGTTCTTCTCCCAGATATGCACGTTTCAAACCTTCGAACAATGGCTTCAACTCCCGTTTGAATGTTTCCTCAAGCTGTTGCACAACTGAACTCGAAGCACGGAATAATCAAATAAACACAAGAAAAGAAAAGAAAATAGATACACATAAAAGAAATAAAAACACAAGAGCAAACGAAAGTCAAAAACAAACAACAAAGCAAATGAGACAGATGGCAAAGAGAGATAAACCTGATCAATTATAATAGCCCATGAGAGGAATCTCCTCGAAACACAAACATTGATCAATACTACCTTCTTTTCTTTGTCTCTTTTTATTATATTTCAAAAACATTGGGTTGCCTCCCAATAAGCGCTTGGTTTAACGTCCTCAGCCTGACGTTATCTGTCCTCACCCATCAAGATAAGTTGGCTCGTAGAGAGGTACCTCATCGATATCCTGCATCACTGAATTCTCATAGTAAGGCTTCAGCCTGTGGCCATTCACCTTGAATACTTTATCCGTTTTTAAGCTCTTGATTTCCACTGCACCATGGGGAAAAACATTAGTAATAACAAAAGGTCCAACCCATCGAGATCGTAATTTACCTGGAAATAACTTGAGGCGAGAAGGAAATAAAAGAACTTTCTGTCCCACTTCAAAATTCTTCCTGGAGATCATTTTATCATGAAATTCCTTAGTTCTCTCCTTGTAAATTCTGGAATTCTCATAGGCATCATTTCTAAGTTCTTCCAATTCTTGTAATTGAAGCTTCCTTTGTTCACCAGCAGCATCCATCTCCATGTTACAAATCTTTACTGCCCACCATGCTTGGTGTTCGAGCTCTACCGGAAGGTGACATGGCTTACCATAGACTAACCTATATGGAGACATTCCAATAGGTGTCTTATAAGCAGTTCGGTATGCCCAAAGTGCATCATTCAATCGTAGGCTCCAATCTTTTCGGTTCGGATTCACTGTCTTCTCGAGAATGGACTTGACTTCCCGATTTGAAACTTCAACTTGACCACAAGTTTGTGGATGATATGCCGTAGACACCTTGTGAGTGATGTTGTATTTCTTGAGCAAGGCTTCAAATGATCGGTTGCAAAAGTGTGTCCCTCTATCGCTAATCATGGATCTTGGTGTTCCAAATCTCGCAAAAATGTTAGATTTCACAAAATCTACAACAACTTTAGAATCATTAGTTTCGTAGCTTTTGCTTCCACCCATTTAGAAACATAATCCACAGCAAGTATAATGTAAACATTACCAAATGATGAAGGAAAAGGACCCATGAAATCAATACCCCAAACATAAAAAATATCGACAATAAGTATAGGGGTTTGTGCCATTTGATTTTTGGCACTTAAATTACCTGTCCTTTGACAACGGTCACAAGCTTTGCAGAACAGATATGCATCCTTGAACAATGATGGCCAGTAGAATCCACAATCAAGAACTTTAAGGGCTGTTCTTTTTGGTCCGAAATGACCTCCACATGCATAAGAATGACAGAAGGTTAAAATTGAATTAAATTCAGATTCAGAAATGCACTTCTTATCACTTGGTCAGAACAATGCTTCCATAAGTATGGATCATCCCATATGTAATACTTGGCAATGTTCTTGATCTTGTCTCTTTGAGCTCGAGTCAAGTCATGTGGTAGCTCTTTTGGTAACCGAAGTAATAACAATATCCGCATACCAAGGGGCTGCTAAATGTAGAGACAGCAATTGTTCATCCGGGAAAACTTTCTTGTAATGGACAGTACATCCTCGTCATGGACAATGCGACTAAGATGGTCTGCAACTTAAGTTTACACTTCCCCTTCTTATCTTTGATCTCCAAGTCAAATTCCTGTAAAAGGAGTATCCACCTGATAAGCCTTGGTTTTGCATCTTTCTTTGGGAGCAAGTACCTCAAAGCTGCATGATCAGAATAAACGGTTACTTTAGTACCAATCAAATAAGATCGAAACTTTTTTAAAGCAAAAATAACTGCTAGCAGCTCTTTCTCAGTGGTAGAATAATTAAGTTGAGCATCATTTAAAGTCCGAGATGCGTAATAAATGGCATGTGGAACCTCTGCCAATCTTGACCCAAAAGGCACCACAAGCATAATCACTCTTTTTCCTTTTTTTTTTTTTGTGCCTCACACATGATCTCGAATGGATGATTCCAAATTGGAGATTGGATTATTGGAGCTGAAGTCAAGAGTTCCTTCAGTTTCTCAAATGCCTCTTTGCATTTCTCATCAAATTCAAAGGCCACATCATTCTGCCATAATCTGCATAGAGGAAATGCTATCTTCGAGAAATCTTTGATGAATCGACGATAGAAACCTGCATGACCAAGAAACGAACGAATATCCCGCACACTTGTGGGAGGTGGTAAGGAACATATAAGATCTATCTTGGATTTATCAACCTCTATACCTTAGCAGAAATAACATGTCCCAAAACTATACCCTGATCTACCATAAAATGACATTTCTCCCAATTCAGAACAAGGTTAGTTTCTATACATCTTTGAAGTATAAGGGTAAGGTTGTCAAGGCATTTATCAAAGAATCACCAAAAACACTAAAGTCATCCATAAATACCTCAATAATGTTCTCAACATAATCAGAGAAAATACTTACCATACACCGTTGGAAAGTGGCAGGGGCAGCCAAAGATCCGGAACGGCATGCGTCGATACGAAATGTACAAATGGGAGGTATAAGGTAGTTTTCTCTTGAGTCTTCAGGGGCAATGACAATCTGACTATATCTTGATAGCCATCAAGAAAACAATAATGAGAATGACCTGTAAATCTCATCAGCATTTGACAATGAATGGCAAAGGAAAGTGATCCTTGCGAGTTGCAGAATTGAGCTTCGATAATCATAAAAACTCGCCACACAGTTTGGATACGGTGGGAACTAGGCTCATTTTATGTAGTCCAGTCTTAACCACCGTAACACCAGATTTCTTCGGAACAACTTGGACTGGACTCACCCACTTGCTGTCCGAAATTGGATAAATCACACCCACATCTAAAAATTTCAGGATTTCTTTCTTGACAACTTCCATCATGGGAGGATTCAACCTCCGCTGTGCTTCTCTAGTGGGCTTGGATCCCTCTTCGAACAAGATGCGGTGCATGCATACGGCTGGACTAATACCTTTGATGTCAGCGACTGTCCACCCAATGGCCGTTTTGTGATCTCGGAGCACTCGGATGAGGTTCTCTTCTTGTAATGGTGCAAGACCCTTTGCTATTATGATTGGCAAAGTATCTTTCTCACCTAGGAATACATACTTCAAATGTTCTGGAAGAGGCTTAAGCTCCAAGGTAGGGGCTTTCATCACAGAAGGAAGAATTTTCTCATTAGATAAAGGCAATTCAATGTACGAAACATCATACCTGGTTGTGGTGATAGTTATAGTCTCATCCAAGCTTGCCACAGCTTCCTCCACTTCTTTAGACACATGTATCAACTTTCCTGGTTCTTTGAAACTTTCTGTCCTTATGTGTTCACTAATGGCTACTTCCAATTCATCTTTGCGAGTTAATTCAAGAAATTGTTGTGCCAAAAAATCAATGACATCAACTGCAAAAACAGAATGCAAGTCACTAGGGTACCTCATTGCCTCAAAAATATTGAAACGAATCACCTCGCCATTAAACTCCATGGTGAGAGTGCCATCATGAACATCAATCTTCGTTCGGGCAGTTTTTCAAGAATGGCCTCCCAAAAAGAATCGGTGTTGGATTGGGAGATGTCTCATCCTCCATTTCCAGAACATAGAAGTCTGCTGGAAAAACCAATTGATTTACCTGCACAAGCACATCTTCCACAACTCCTTTGGGATATGCATTAAAACGATCAGCAAGTTGAATTACAATACCAGTTTCCGCAAGGGGTCCAAGATTCAAAGAAGCATAAATAGAATATGGCATGACATTAATAGATGCTCCTAAATCCAACATAGCTCTTTCAAACTTGGTATTACCAATGGTGCATGGAATGGTGAACGTACCTGGATCTTTGCATTTCGGAGGAATTTTTCTTTGCAATACAGCTGAAACATTTTCCCCACACTTACCTTCTCATTTCCTTTCAACTTCCTCTTGTTGGTGCATAACTCTTTGAGAAATTTTGCATAACGAGGCACTTGCTTGATAGCATCCAGAAGTGGTATGTTTACCTCTATCTTGCGAAAAGTTTCCAGGATTTCTTGTTCTTGTTCCTCCTTCTTTGATTTTGCAAATCTGCTGGGAAAAGGTGGAGGGGTAACATATGAATGAATGGAAGTTTTAGGATTTACCTTAGAAGTGGATGTTTTGTTCATGGTAGAAGTGGTATCATCCCCTTCATCAATTTGTGATTTCTGTGGTGGAATCTCTAATTGCTTTCCACTTCTCAAAGTTACAGCACTAGCATTCTCTCTTGGATTGATCACTGGCTGAGATGGTAATTTTCCTGAGCTTTGACTCTCAAATTTGCTCATGTTAGTGGCCAATTGTCCCATTTGATTTTCTAGGTTTTGGATACTTGCCCTAGTTTCCTGCTGAAATTGCATTGTGTTAGTGGCAAGTGCTTTAACAATATCCTGGAGAGACATACCTGAATTTTGTGGAGCTGGTTGTGGTGCTGGTTGTGGTTGTGCTTGAACTGGTTGCTGCACCCTTGGTTGATTGAAACCTGATGGTCGATTTGGTATGGCATTTGGGGCAATTGGTTGATGATTCCCATATCTTAAATTAGGGTGATCTCTCCATCCAGCATTGTAAGTATTGGAGAAAGGGTCATACCTTTGCCGGGTTGTCCTGGAAATCCACCATGGCTTGGTGTTCTGTATCCCTTCTGCAAATGGACACATTGTCAGGTTGGATGGTATGGAGAACATACCCCACATGCCATAGATTGCTGCATATGTCCTACAGCCATTTTTTTTACAAGAGAGGTAAGTTCACAAAGTTGTTGTTCAATGTTTGAAGTACTTACATCATTTACTCTTTTTGGTAGTTGTGGCTCAAATTGACTGCTGAATTGTTGGGAGTTCGCTGCCATGTCACTAATCAAAGTCTTGCAACGTTCAGTGTTTTATTAACTAGTGCTCCACCACTAGCAGCATCAATGATACTCCTTTCCATTGGTAAGAGACCCTCATATAAATATTGAATTAGGAGTCCATCACTAATTTGGTGGTTTGGACAGCTAGCACATAACCTTTTAAATCTCTCCCAATATTCATGAAGTGATTCTCCATTGTGTTGTCGAATGCCACTAATATCTTTTCTAATATTTGTAACTTTCGAGGCTGGAAAGTATTCTCCAAAAAGAGTTTACTCATCTCATTCCAAGTGGTAATGGTACCTGGTGGTAGGTAGTATAACCAATCTTTTGCCGAATCTGCTAATGAGAATGGGAAAGCTCTCAATTTAATTTGCTCTTCAGAAACGCCGGTTGGCTTCATACTTGAGCATACCACATGAAATTCTTTGAGGTGTTTGTTCGGATCCTCTCCTGCAAAACCATGAAATGTAGGCAAGAGATGAATCAGTCCAGATTTAAGTTCAAAATCTATCTCAAAATTGGTGCTTATGCATAGCGGTTGTTGATCAATAATTGGAGCCGCTAACTCCTTAAGAGTCTGATCGTTTTCCATCGCCATTGCTTCCGATTCAGATTTGATTGAACTGCAAGAAGATGGGAGGGAAGTATGTCGTGCAAGGTCAAATTCTGGAGGTGGAGTGGAAATTGAACGATTTAGTCTTAAATTCGAGGATTGGAGAAACTCCTTAATTCTCTTAAGTCGCTGATCCGCTTCTCCCTCGGACATAAAAGCCTAAACCCAAACAATCAGGAAATAACAATCAAGAATCAGTAGTAAAAACAGAATAACAAATTGATTAGAAAATCAATCCCCGGCAACGGCGCCAAAAACTTGATGCGTTCGAAACTAGCAAGTATACTAGTCGCACAAGTAATAAAGTGATAAGTAGATATCGTTCCCACGAGGATTGATTCTAATTGAATTCGTTATTTTCCAGCAACGATAAACTAAACAGGGGGGGTTTTGTTGAATGATTAACTAAATGAAATAAGAATGCAAATTAAGAATAACAAAACAGAAGTTAATTTGAATGAAAGATCAATGAGAGACCCTTGGTTAAGGGTTCTTTCTCTGCCACAAGATATGAATTTGTGAATTAACATAGAATTGTAATCCAATTACAGCATTGAAGTTATCAACCGTAGATAACAACAAGCTCTGTTATCCCAATCTTTCCTTACTTTGTTGTTAAATAAAACAAGCTCTTTATTTAATCTCTATCCATTAAACAACCTAGAACAAGCTTTCTAAGTTTAATTCAATGGAAGCATTACGATGAGAAAGATAGGTTGATCTAAGCAATAATCACACAAGTTCAGATTATTTAACCTAGGTTGTATTTTCCAATTGCAATCTCTGATCACAATTTTGCTACTAATGATTGGAAATTCATGACAATTACGGATCAAGATTTCTAATCTAGCAATAGACAACAACAGATTATATTCAGTTGGCCACTCAAATACAATCAGCAAACAATCATAAGCATTAAATATGGGAGAATACAAGCAACTTCAATTAGAGAATTGGATAACAATTCCTTACACAATCAACTTACAAAAACCATATCAGGGGCTTTGAAACCACCCTCAACCAATTCAGATTTAGTTACACATGTTTAAGAACGTGGTAAATACAATACAACATGGAGACATTCCAGAAAAAAAAAGGGAAGGGAAAAACTTAGCAAATTTGATGTAATTCTCTTTGGATTGTAGTTCTTCCTCTTTCCAAGCTCTGTCTCTTATACACATCTGGAATTGTAGTTCCTCCTCTTTCAAAATCTTCTTTCTCCTTCAAGAACTCCAAGGGATGAGAGAAATCCAGAAATGCAGCCTCCTCCCACGTTTTCCCCTCTTCAAGTTATGAAATTAAAACCCTAAAATGTGTTTAAATACTCTGCTACAGTGACTTGCTACAGTGCCCCGTATTATACATGCTACAGTGCTGTGGAATTATATTTCTATACATCTCACACTGTTTTGATTACAACTTTTGGTACACTGAATGGATTTATAAACCGTAATTTTCTCCAGAAAATAGTCTTCGAGAGCTTTCCAACGGTATATAACATGTCATCGGGTTCATTGTATATCAATACAATTAAATCCGAGAAGATCACTGACTAGAAGAGGTGAAAATGAAGGGTTTTACTCCATTTTTGTGCAAGTTGCTCCAAAACTCCTACAAACATCAAAAACATACAAAAACATAAAAATACCAAGGAATATAGCAAAGAAACATGGACGAATTGATATGAAAATGATATATAAATAGACACTTATCAAACGCCCAAAGTCTAGTCATTCGTACTTTATAAATTTTAAACACAGCATTTTGAGGAAGTGAAGGGAAATATTTACGAAGGTTCGATAGAAAGATATCGGCATCCATTGAAGAGAAGAAAAGGAGAGATATTACCGATAATGCGATTGAGTTTGTTCTTCTCCCAGATATGCACGATTCAATCGTTCGAGCAATGACTTCAGCTCCCGTTTGGATGTTTCCTCAAGCTGTTGCACAAATGAATTCGAAGTATGGAATCATCAAATTAAACAAAAGGAAGGAAAAGAAAAGAGCAGAAACGAAACTAAAGACACATAAAAGAGATAACAAAACAATAGAAAACAAAAGTCAAAAACAAGTAAAAGAAATATAAAAACAAATAAGACAGATTGGCAACGAGAGACAATAAAACCTGATCAATTTGATGGCCTATTGAAAGGAATCTCCTCGAGACACAAAAATCAATCATTATAACCTCATTATTTCTTTTCTTTTTTTTATTTTTCAAAAACATTGGGTTGCTCCCAATAAGCGCTTGGTTAACGTACTCAGCCTACGTTGGTTCCATCAGGAGGGTCTAATCTCCGCTGTTGCTTCTCTAGTGGGCGCTGGATCCTTCTTCCAAAATTAATTGAGGGCTGCATATGCTGGCTGGATGTTAGCAATCGTCCACCCAATAGCTATTTTGTGATCTATAAGTATTCGGACGAGTTTCTCTTCTTGTATTCGTGCAAGGCCCATTTCATTGTAACTCGCAAAGTATCATTCTCACCCAAGAATCCATGATTCAAATGATCTGGAAGTGACTTAAGCTCCACGGTATTGGCCTTCATCACAGAAGAGAGAAGTTTTATATTAGATAAAGGAAATTGAATGCATGAAACATCATACCTATTTGTAGTTATGGCTATGGTCTTATCTAAGCATGCCATAGCTTCCTCCATTTCTTTGGACATTTGTATCAACCTTCTTGGTTCTTTGGAATTTTCTGTCCCTATGAGCTCATTAATAGCCATTTCCAATCCATCCTTGCGAGTTAACTCAAAATATTGTTGTGGCAAAGAATCAATAATGTCAACTGCAAAAACAGATGCAAGTTACTAGGGTACCTCATTGACTCGAAAATATTGAAACGGATCATTTTGCCATCAAACTCTATGACGAGAGTGCCATCATGAACATCAATCTTGGTTCTAACAGTTTTCGAGAATGGTCTCCCTAAAAGAATCGGAGTTAGATTAGGAGATGTCTCATCCTCTACTTCAAGGACATAGAAGTTTGCTGGGAAAACCAATTGATTCACCTGCACAAGCACATCTTCCACAACTTTTTTGGGATATGCATTAAAATGATCAGCAAGTTGAATGGTAATACCAGTTTTCGCAAAAGGTCCAAGATTTAAAGAAGCATAAATAGAATATGGCTGACATAATAGATGCTTCTTTAAAAATTTTTTTTTTAAAAACATAGCTCTTTCAAACTTAGTTTTACCATTGTGGCATGGAATGGTGAACGTACCTGGATCTTTGCATTTTGGAGGAATTTTTCTTTGCAATACAGCTGAAACATTTTCCCCCACATTTACTTTCTCATTTCCCTTCAACTTTCTCTTGTTGGTGCATAACTCCTTGAGAAATTTTGTACAACAAGGTACTTGCTCGATAGCATCCAAAAATGGTATATTTACCTTGATTTTATGAGAAGTTTCCAGGATTTCTTGTTCTTGTTCCTCCTTCTTTGATTTTGCAAATCTGCGAGGAAATGGTGGAGGAGTAACATAAGAAGGAATTTGAGTTTCAAGATCGACCTTAGAAGATGATGTGTTGTTCATGGTGGAAGTGGTGTCATCTCCTTCATCAGTTTGTGATTTCTTTGTCAAGTTTTGGATACTTGCCCCAGTTTCCATTTGCTCTCCATTTCGAATTTGCTCTCCAATTCGCAAAGTTATCGCACAATCATTCTCTCTTGGATTGATCACCGTTTGAGAAGATAATTTTTCTGAGCATTGGCCCTCGAATTTGCTCATGCTAGTAGCCAATTATCCCATTTGATTTGCGAGATTTTGGATACTTGCCCCAGTTTCCTGCTGGAATTGCATTGTGTTAGTGGCAAGTGCATTAACAATATCCTGGAGAGACATACCTGAGTTTTGTAAAGCTGGTTGTGGTGCTAGATGTGGCATTGGTGGTGGTTGCATTTGAAATGGTTGCTGTACTCTAGGTTGATTGAAACCTTGTGGCCGATTTGGTATGGCATTTGGGGCAATTGGTTGATGATTCCAGTAATTAAAATTAGGGTGATCTTCCCATCCGGCATTGTAAGTGTTAGAGAAGGGATCACACCATTGCCTTGTTTGTCCTGGAAATTCACCCATGGCATTGGCTTGTTCCATATCTCCTTCCTGTAAAGTTGGATATATGTCCAATGGATGCTCCATGGTAGAATATATCCCACATGCATAAGATTTCTGCATATGTCCTACAGCCATGTTTTCCACAAGAGAGGTTAGCTCAGAAAGTTGTTGTTCAATGTTCGGAGTGCTTACCTCATTTACTCTCCATGGTACTTGTGGCTCAAATCCGCTACTGAATTGATAGAAGTTTACTGCCATGTTGTCTAAACACAAACAATCAGACAAGAAAAACAAAGAAAATATGAATCAACAATGAAAACAAAATAACAAATCGATTAGAAAATCAATCCCCGGCACCGGCGCCAAAAACTTAGTGCGTTCGAAACTAGCAAGTATACTAGTCGCACAAGTAATAAAGTGATGAGTGAGATATCGTTCTCACGAGGATTGATTCTAATTAAATTTGTTATTTTTCAGCACAAATAAACTAAATATGGGGGGTTTTGTTGAATGATTAATTAAACTGAATACGAAGGCAAATAAAGAATAACACAACACATTATTAAATGAATTGAAAATTCAATGAGAGACACTTGGTTAAGGGTTCTTTCTCTGCCACAAGATATGAATTTGTGGATTAACATAGAATTGTAATCCAATTACAGCATTGAAGTTATCAACCGTAGATAACAACAAGCTCTGTTATCCCAATCTTTCCTTACTTTGTTTTTAAATAAAACAAGCTCTTTATTTAATCTCTATCCATTAAACAACCTAGAACAAGCTCTCTGAGTTTAATTCAATGGAAGCTTTACGCTGAGAAAGATAGGTTGATCTAAGCAATAATCACACAAGTTCGGATTATTTAACCTAGGTTGTATTTTCCAATTGCAATCTCTGATCACAATTTTGCTACTAATGATTGGAAATCATGACAATTACGAATCAAGATTTCTAATCTAGCAATAGACAACAACAGATTATATTCAGTTGGCCATTCCAAATAAAATCATTAAGCAATCATAAGCATTAGATATGGGAAAATACAAGCAACTTCAATTAGAGAATTGGATAACAATTTATTACACAATCAACTCACAAAATCCATATCAAGGGCTTTGAAATCACCCTCAACCAATTCAGATTTAGTTACACATATTCAATCAGAGTAACAAATACAATATAGAGAAATTCCAGAATTGAAAAGGAAAGAAAGAACTTAGCAAATTCTTTAAAAATCTTCTTTGTAGATGAATCTTCTTGGAATTGTAGTTCCTCCTCTTTCAAAATCTTCTTTCTCCTTCAAGAACTCCAAGGGATGAGAGAAATCCAGAAATGCAGCTCCTCCCACGTTTTGCCCTCTTCAAGTTATGAAAATAAAACCCTAAAATGTGTTTAAATACTCTGCTACAGTAACGTGCTACAGTGTCCCGTATTATACATGCTACAGTGATGTGTGAAATTACATTTCTACACTTCTCACACTGTTTTGATTACAACTTTCGGTACACTGAATGGATTCATAAACCGTAAATTTCTCCAAAAAGTAGACTTCGAGAGCTTTTCAAGGTATATGATATGTCATTGGGTTCATTGTATATCAATACAATTAAATCCGAGAAGATGGTTGACTAGCAGAGGTGAAAATGAAGGGTTTTACTCCATTTTTATGCAAGTTGCTCCAAAACTCCTACAAACATAAAAAACACACAAAAACATAAAAATACCAAGGAATATAGCAAAGAAACATGGACGAATTGATATGAAAATGATATATAAATAGACACTTATCACAAACCATTCTTAATAAATGAAAGTTTATCTTCTCTATTCCTGGACGCAAAACCTAATGAACGACAAGTCTGGTTACAATTCCATCTAGAACATTTATAACATACTTGTAACCTTTTCGCTCTTCGCCTCTTGGCGTAGTAGCTCTTTCCTAGACCAGGCATGTATTTTGCGAGATTAATGTTCGGCTCACCGGACAATCTCACCTTGGCTTCGATTAGCCATCGGATATCAGCAGGCACATTTAGGAGCATCAATGCCCAAAGTCTAGTCATCCGTACTTTATAATTTTTAAACACAGCATTTTGAGGAAGTGAAGGGAAATATTTACGAAGGTTCGATAGAAAGATATCAGCATCCATTGAAGAGAAGAAATGGAGAGATATTACCGATAATGCGATTGAGTTTGTTCTTCTCCCAGATATGCACGTTTCAAACTTCGAACAATGGCTTCAATTCTTGTTTCGGTGTTTCCTCAATCTGTTGCACAAATGAGCTCAAAGTACAGAATAATCAAATTAAACAAAAGGAAGGAAAACAAAAGAGCAGAAACGAAACTAAAGACACATAAAAGAGATAACAACACAATAGCAAACAAAAGTCAAAAACAAGTAAAAGAAATATAAAAACAAATAAGACAGATGGGAAAGAGAGATAAAACCTGATCAATTTGATGGCCTACAAAAGGAATCTCCTCGAGACATAAAAATCGATCATTATTACCTTATTTTATTTTTCTTTTCTTTTTTTTATTTATTTTTTAAAAAACATTGGGTTGCCTCCCAATAAGCGCTTGGTTTAACGTCCTCAGCCCGACATTGGTTCCATCATGGCCGGGTCCAATATTCGCTATGCTTCTCTAGTGGGCTGGGATCCTTTTTCCAACAACATACGGTCCATGCATATGGCTGGGCCTTGGATGTCAACAATCGTCCACCCAATAGCGGTTTTGTGATCTCTAAGTACTCGGACGAGTTTCTCTTCTTGTAGTGGTGCAAGGCCCATTTCTATTTTAACTGGCAAAGGATCATTCTTATCAAGAATCCATGCTTCAAATGATCTGGAAGAGGCTTAAGCTCCAAGGTAGGGGCTTTCATCATAGAAGGCAGAAGTTTCACATTAGATAAAGGAAAATGAATGCACGAAACAT